>VZQC01004356.1:0-42710 GCA_009823505.1 Rhizomys pruinosus
GGTTTTAGCCTCTTCAGAGTATAGACTGCCATTGTTGGACTACCCAGGTTGTATGATGGAGACCAGTACAGGAAGATCAAGACTGGACAGGGTGCTTACTGGACCTCATTTGGGTGACCATGGGAAGGAAAGACCCCAGTGTGGAGCACAAGGGCAAGATTGATGGTTGCTTGGGCTTGCCAAGGAGGAGCCTTCAAACACTTTCTTAAGGAAAACATGACATCTTTTAGCTCAAAAAGTAAAGAAAATCTCCAATTCGGGTGATCTATCTATCTATCTATCTATCTATCTATCTATCTATCTATCTCAAGTTGAGCAGAACAACAACAACAAAAGAACTGGAAAAAAAGACTGAAACAGTGAAGTTCTCCCGAAAACAATAAGCCTCTTCTTTGGAGAAAAAACTCTGGAAAAACTCTGAAAAAGATGCAAGACCTGTATGGCAGAATGCATGAACTCAGGTGGGGGGGGCATGGAAAGGGAAATGACTCTAAATTGGATTAAGAGATGATGTATGATGTATGGAAAATGTTTGAAAACAATAAAAAAATGAAAAATAAAACCTCCCAAATTAAACAAAAAAGAAAAAAAATATTATCTCAAGATAAAAATTGATGTGCAAGGAACAGTGTAATTACCTCAATTTTGAACAAGTATCATGAGAAAAAACATAATAAATTTTAAAGGAAGATTTTTTTTCTACATATTTTTTCAAAAACATGAAATTAAAAATACCTGGAACCATACTGAAAACTTTTGATTGGGGACAGGCCTAAAGCACCTTGGGAAATGTAGTCCCTTAGCCTGGAAGGAAAGGAAATGAAAATGCTGGGACAGGATGTTAAAATGCCTGCCACGGGCCCAAGGAATTCTGGAAAATGTAGTCCTTGGCTCTAACCTGGTGCATATGGCTCATTCTTTCCTGAGAAATGGTTTTGATTATACATTTTTGCAGCTCTGAGCTGTGGCTAAATTAATAGGAAACACCTGCAAATGAAGGATTGGTTATCCATGATCTAGCTTGGTTTTTGTGCAGCAGAGAGGGAAGTAGCTAAAGTGCTGGCCCTTTAAGTGAAAGTGGCCAGCAGAGCAGGGCCACAAGCTGGCTGAGTGAGCTAAGCAATCCAGCTGCATGGGCAGCAGTGCACGGCTAAATAAGAATCCGCACGGCCACTCTCTGTGCCTGGCTCATCTGAATCCCCTCATGGATCCCTACAGGCTCTGCCTACCTTGAGCTTAGTGCTCTGGCCTCTCCTTGCACCTGGGACAAGCTGCTGGTTCTTCTGCCCACTTGGACTGCAGTGGAGCCTCTGCCAAAGCCACTTGTATTTTGATTGGTGTGCCTGTTTGCTTCCCATGATAAAAAAGGCTGGAATTCCTAGTGGTTACAGAAAAAAAAATAATAATAAAAAAAAAATTAAAAAAAAAAAACAGTTCAAAGATTAATCTCACGTGAAAGAGAAAATTTTTCCACAGAAACAGGCCAAACCTGGCTATATACAGGAGAAATACTGAAAGACAGATTGAAAGTTTAATCTCTCATGAAAGAATTTTTCCATGGAGATAGGCCAAAGCCTGGCCTCTACTCTGAATCCTACTATGGGGGAGGGGGGTACTTTCTCCTTCACCATAAACCCTCTAAGATTTTTCTTCTCATGGAGGGAAAAAGGGACTAAGAGAGAGTCACCCCAAAGAAATACCTTTTTTCTTCTTCCTTCTGTTGGTAGAGAGTCAAGCCTCCCATTCTGGGTGCCAGTTCTTGGTTGTTACTATAATTTGTTGGTCCTTTAATCATGCATGGCGACAATCCTCATGATATTCTTCCCTCCTAAAATCAGGCTGGCAGCCTCACTATGGTGCAACCTTCAAGGGATATCCTGCCTACAGGCCAACAGTCTCTAGGCTTAGTCTTGGCAATCAGAGGGGAGGGAACCCTGGAAAGTTACCGGATCGGAAAATAGACATAGACTCAGAGAAAGTCTGGGATACAGACTCAATTTTATCCATGCCAGCAATGTGTTTATATACTAAAGTCTACTGTGCTCTGGGCAAAGAAGTGGAGGATAGGCAGAAGCGAAGGGTAATCCACCTTGGCACCTACTGGGGAGCTACAGAGCTCTTGTTTGTGCAACCAGTAAACTAGAAGTATGACATTTTGCTCAATATCTCAAGGGACCATTGCAGAGATAGGTGAGGCAAGGAAAAACACTGTAATATCCTGATCTACATATAGAGATATCAGATAACTCTCAGAGTTTCCTCAGGACAGGTTTTACAGGTCCTTGCCTTGACATAGACAATGTTTCATTCCTACATAGGATATACTTCAGACAAAAAACTTAAAGCAATCAGTTTGGAAATGACCAGGAAACCTCCTGCCTGAAGACTAGGTCTGTTAGTTTAGAGGTTATTATGCCTACTGCTAAGGGAGAAAAAAAATGGGCCAACTTGGTTGCAACTCTTAATAACCACCATAACAACAAGCAGAGCAGAGTATCTCTATTTGTACATTAGTGACATTTTAATTTTAGGGGTAATCAACAGCTATCTGACTGAACTTAAAACATGCTCATTGGAGGGGATTTAGGTGTAGTATTGTAAACATAGCCAAATACACATGGCTGAAATGGTTGTAGATCCAAGTGAAAAATCAATGCCTGTCATATCACTAAGCAAATGTATGTGGGAATGAAACTTTTTGTGTGGCTTGAAGCAAGAACTTGTAAGACTTGTCCCTAAAGATCTCTGGTTATCTGATATATATATGTGGGCATTTGGTTGCCTCTGTGGGTTATCTGTAGCAGGAAGCTTTGGGATATTAAAATGATTCTTCCTTCACCCTATCTCTGCAAATTTCCAGAACCATATGGCCCCTTCCGTTGAGGCATTGAACAAAATATCGCACCTCTAGTTACCTGTTGCTCAAACAGGAGTTCTGCAGTCCCTCAATTATATCCAAGGTTACTCACCCCTCCTTTCCACCTATTCCTCAATTCCTTGCCCAGATCACAGTAGCCTTCAATATATAGACGTCACTGAGAGAAAATAAACGAAGATACTTTCTTCTCAGGTCTCTGCGTCTGAGTCTGCTCATTTTCCATGGGTGATCTCCTGTCGTTTTCCCTCCCCCCTTCTTGAGAGCTAAGCCTAGAGACTGTCAGCCTGCAGGCAGGTGACAATCTTGGAGCTGAGCCAAGAAGGGAAGAACAGTGTGTGGAATGCAATCACGTGTGACTCAAAGACATTGAACAACAAATGTACTTACTGTACACTTAATATATAACCTTATATTTACAAGTGCATCTCTCATTATTCATCAAGAATTTTCTTTTTGCCACAGATGGAGATTATTACAGAGTTTCACAAATGGTCATGCACAGAGAATGTGCATCTATGAGATTCCCAACCCTGGATAATACATCTACAATAGAATGCCTGTACTTAGTTTTATTACACAACCAGATGTCTTAGAGTTGAAAAAAATAAGAAGCTGTTTAATAAGAACACAGGATCTGTTGTATTTTACCTTTAAGGAAATACATACTTAGAAATACTTGGTAATGAATCAAATGTCTAGAGGAATTAAACATAATGCACATATTTACCATGAAGCAGATACAGGTCAAATTTCAGGTTCCTGAACTCATGCAAGTATATTCCCATGTTTTGAATTCTTATGACAAATTTCTATCCTACATCTAATGTAAGTGCTCTTTGAGCATTGTCTGGTCACAGCTTTTTAATTCCATCTACAAAGAAGACTGAGACTTGAGGAACACAAACTAAAGTCTGGGTTGACTTGTATAATACATTCAAGTCTAGTCTGAATAATGTAGCCAAAACCTTACTAAAAAGAAAAAAATGGTAGATCTCTGTGAGTTCAAGGTCATCCTGGTCTACAGAGTGAATTTCAGGACAGCCAGAGCTACAGGGAGACCCTGTCTCAAAAAGAACAACAAAAAATAAAAACAAGGATGAGAGGTAGCTCAATTGTAAAATGATTGCTTAGAATGTACAAGGCTCAAGGAAATAGCACAAAAATTTTCTCCCAATAATAAAATTTTAGGTTTTTTGAGAGAGAGTCTCAATAAATGTAGTCCAGGATGGCCTTGAACTCACTCTATAGTTGAGTATGATCTTGAAGATTTATAAAGATCTTTAACTCATTCTTCATCCTATGTCCCTACTTTCAGTATCTTAGGATTTCAGTCATGCACTACTATGAATGGTTTCAATTATTTTATATTAGCTTATTTTCCTAGACTCTTATAATATTCTGAGAAAGCTGGAGGCGCAAATTCAAGATAAACTTCAAGACAATAAAAATAATCCAATTAACTAATAAAGAGGAGAGAAACAATAAAAAGTAAAATTGCGTAATTTAAAATTTATTTATTTATTTTTAATATTTATTTATTTATGCATTTATTTATTATTTTTATGTGTATAAGTGTACTGTCTGCATGTAGGTTGGTGCACCCATGCCGTGGAGGTCAGAACAGGGCATCAGATTCGCCTGGAACTGGAGTTAAATATGGTTCTTAGTCGCCATGTGAGTGCTGGGAATCAAACCCAGGTCCTCTGCAAGAGCAGTCAGTGCTCTTAACTGCTAAGCCATCTCTCCAACCCCGTGTAATTGATTTTTAATGTGTAAAATTCAGTTACCAAGAATTTCCATGCAAAATTTAAGTGAAAAACAATGAACATGGCATAGGTTAGTAATAAATATCAAGTCATCCTCATATTTGAGTTCAAATATATTGAAATTTAAGTATGTAATTAAAAATATTGTGAAAACTATATTTTCTACTTTGATATTCTATAATTCTTTCACAAATGCACTGAAATTAAATAACAGTGTACATATTAAGGGTATATTATAGGTAAATAATTACATAAAACAAGGAAAGTAATGTTAGGATAATTGTATTCATCAGAAATCAGAAAACTTCTGATCTTTTCTGACTTATGAAAAAAGTCTTGAGTCATCTCAATTACAGAATGGATTTTTTTCTTTTGCATGCAACTAAATTGATTCTTTTGTTACTTTTCCTTTATACTGAGATTGAAATAACTGAAAATAAATGAACAGATGACTCTCTTTCTCCTAAACATATTTGTTTGTTGTTATTTGTGTTAATATTTTGGCTCTGTCTCTGTTGCATCTCTATGATCTTGTGTATTCTATGAACATTTTATTTCTTTTCTTCTTGCATGTCCTTTGAATTTACCAAACACTGAAATTGGTTGCAAAGACAGAATGTGAAATGAATAGGTTTATAATTAATATTAATTGATTTAATAATAAAGGTCCATGTTAGCAAAACACTGGATTTTTTTTTACTTTTTCTCATGTATACATTTGTATGGAAAACAAAAACTCTTTTATACTGAAGTACAAAAGCACATTTTAGAGTAGGAGATAAGACCAAATGTGGTTGGTATATTCAACTCAAGGAGAAAATTAAAAGAAAGCATTTGTGTGTCTCAATGAGATAAAATGTTTTGAGAACTATGGAACACAGCAGAAGGGATATAAATTTCATTCAAAACATTACAGAAAGTGATTTGAACAAATGGATGAAGAAGAAAATATCTTATTAAGAATTCAGATTTATTTCATGGCATCATTTGTCAAAAATGTGTTATTTTTACTTCAATGACACATAACATTTAGACTAAGGTATTTTTATTTTATTTATTTTTTAGGTGTATGAATGTACTGTCTGCATATAGGTTTGTGCACTCATGTGGTATGGTGCAGTGTTGTGGAGGTAAGAAGAGGGTGTTGGATTACCCTGCAGTTAAAGACGGTTCTTAGCCACCATGTGGGCGCTAGGGGTCGAACCTGGGTCCTCTGCAAGAATGGTCAGCACTCTTAACTGCTAGGCCAGCTCTCCAGCCCCAGGGTATTTAAGTATTATGTCTAGTGTTGTCTGAGTGAGGATGAGGTAGGAAGACGTTGCTGTTTTTGTGTTACAGAGCAAAATGAAGGAAATGCCTGTCATAGAAACTCAAGTGTGTAAAAAAGTAATTATAAAGAAACTGAAATAATTATGTAAGATATTCCAGGAAACAACACTTCATTACTTTTCATTATAACACAGCCTGAGTGTTAAACTGAAAAAAATAAAGTTCATACCAATTACTGTGCAATATGTCACAGAAGTAATTTAGAAATACTGCAACAAATAGATGTTATTTTATGACAAATTCTGCATAGTTTTTTTTTCCTATTATCATAACTTTAACATCCAAAAGAAGCAAGAGAGCACTATATTATGTTGGAAAACATTTGCCAGTTTCATTTATCCTACATATCAGTCTACTTAATTCTCCAGTAATTCATATATTTATGCAACAAATGATGTTGTATTCTTAATTATTTACAAAGCACTATGAAAAGTACATTAAGCTAAGAAGAAAAATAATCCAACCTTAATTTTATTGAATTTACTCTTTTTTTTTTGGTCTTTTTGAGACAGGGTCTCCCTGTAGCCCCAGCTGTCCTGGAACTCACTCTGTATACCAGGCTGGACTTGAACACAAAGATCCACCTGCCTCTACCTCCCAAGTGCTAGGATTAAAGGCAATCAGTGCCACACTCAGCTGAATTTACATTTTTATTAAATTGTGTTTTGAATAATATTTTATGAATTCTTTGAGAATCTCATATATTTGACCATATTTAGACACCTCTCTCATCTCCTGTCAAATCCAGCCCCATCTCTCCACCTACAATCATATTTCATGGCCTCTGTTATTCTAAAGGTATATTTAGTTTAATTTGTGCTTCCCAAATATTTTGGGGTTTTTCTCAGTCTCCTGGTACCTGACCAGTCTAGCAGGTAGGTATCATGGCCATATTGAAAATTGACTTTCTCAGCAATTGTCAGTTATCAATACTTACTCAATTAGAACGGGAGCTTCTTCAGACGTTCTTACTCCATGCTTGCATTTTGTCTGGGATGGATTTTGCAAACATTTTGCCCATGCTGTCATAAACACTTGAGTTCATTTGTGAATCCACCTTGTCGTGTCTGGAAGATGCTTTTTCTGTTAATTCATCTACCATATTTGGCTTTTAAAATCTTTCTACTTCCTCTTATGCAATGACTCTTGAGTCCTGGACAGAGAAGGTAACATAGGTGTCCTATTTAGGGTGGAAACTCTGCAGTGACTTTTCAGAAAGTTACCAGTGTTGGGTCTCTGTGTTACCACTTGAGGCAAGAAGCTTCTCTGGGTGAATGTTGAAAGATGCATTAACTTCTGGGTATGACATTAAGTCATTTTCACTCTGTTTAATACTATTTTTATTTTTATTTTTTGAAAATAAGTGGCATTTCTTTATTGAAGAGGTTGAAGTCCATCAAATGATTTTTCTCAAGGCATTGTAATACATAGCAGATACATTCAATTTTGTTTTCCACACAGAGTAATATTTGCATTTATTATCCTTTAGTCTATATTATTTAACATCTATCTCCTCGACCCTCAGTTTCCATATGGAATGTAGGGTTATGCCCCCTCTCACCACTTGATATTTATTAAGCTTCTTGAGATATCTTTGTACAATTATAGGGCAAGATGGGGAGAGCGCTGGATGGAGAGTGGCTATTCATGTCCTTTAGAGACTACTTTGCCTGGGTTGAATCATAGCTCTAGAACTCCCAGCTATAAAATCTTAGGCATAATATTTAGCCTCTCTGTTCCCAGTAATCTTGTCTATAAATGCATATTATAAAATAATCCTTGAGCTGGATAGATTGCTCAGTGGGAAAAGACACTTGACACTATGTTCGTTCCATCGGGGCACTCACATGGTAGAAGGAAAGAACTAACTCCTTCAGTTGTTCTCTGTCCTTTACATATGCCATGACATATGTGCACATGTGCATGAACACACACACACACACACACACACACACACACACACAGGTAAGTATAACTTAAAACATTCCTGAAAGTTTTCAATGAAGAGTTATTATTACACACAAAATTCTTACAACAACGTCTGGTGTGTGGTGGGCATAGATCAATATATTGCTTTTTATAAGCCTCCTTTAGATCCCTTCCAGGGAGAAATTTCTCTAGTTTTCTGAAATTAAAGCTCTTAGTTTATCGCTTCAAAAGACAATTATAGCCACGTATTTCAGCAACACTTGGGAGGCAGAAAATAGGAGAATAGCTATGAGTTCAAGTCCAGGCTAGGCTGCACCATGAATTCCAGGCCAGATTAGGCTGCACCCTACATGGTCTGCATCATGAGTTCAAGGCCAGTCTGGATTACAATGTGTCTCAAATAAAAACGACTCTTTATAAATGAAAATTATAAAATATATTTAGCTATCTGTAGTATTTCCTTTAGGATGGAAAAATGAGTTAAGCAGGATTAGCACAGATAAAGAAGGGTGTGCATTTCTATAGTGACATTCAGCTGGGAAACCACATTCTCTGGAGAAGGCCCTTGGACCTTTGACAATGAGATAGAGAAAGGTGCCGTGGTAATAATTTCCATTTATCAAGAGAAGTAAAGTTGACAAGCCTGCCACCAGGTAGGGCGTGTCCTTGCTCTGGAACAGTACAGAACCCCCAATTGTCCTTAATAATGTGATGAGACAGTCCATTCATTCCAAGCTTCAGTCTTCTAGCATTTGAAATTCCCAATGACCTAAGCATCTGCTAAATTAAAAATAAAGCCAAAGTATTGTTTTAATTAAAAAAATATTTACTTTTTATGTGTATGAATGTACTGTCTGCATGTAGGTTTGTGCACCAGTGTAGTGCAATGCCACAGAGGTCAGAAGAGGGTGTAGGATACCCCTGGAACTGGAGTTAAAGATGGTTCTCAGTCGCCATGTGGGTGCTGGGGATCGAATCCTGTTCCTCTGCAAGAGCAGTTGGTGCTCTTAACTACTAGGCCATCTCTCCAGCCACAGCCAAAATATTTTTTTAATTAATTTTATTTATTTCTGTATGTGTATGAATGTACCGTCTGCATGCAAGTTTGTGCACCCGTGTCGTGCAACGCCGCAGATGTCAGAAGAGGGTATCGGATTCCCCTGGAACTGGAGTTCTCCTGGAATTGGAGTTTCAGACGGTTCTCGGCCACCATGTGGGTGCTGGGGATCGAACCCGGGTCCTCTGTAAGAGCGATCGGCACTCTTAACCGCTAAGCCATCTCTCCAGCCCCAGCCAAAATATTTTTAAAGATGCTCCTACACCCTGGCTAGTTAATCTCACTCTTATTCTAAATAAGAAGCTCCATATGACTCCTGATCTAGACTTTTTTATTCAAATTTCTTACTTTATAAAGTAATATTTTTATGCTTTTATTGATGTTTTGTGTATTTCAGACATTATTTTTCTATTCAGTTTAGGCATATTCCTTTTTCCCTTCCCTCAACCCCGCCCAAGATCATGCATTCTACCATAATTGTCCTGAATCTTTCTTTCAGTCTTTTTTTTTATGCTTAGGAATTCACATTTTCCTCCATTAATTATATATTACTGTAAAATAGGGATACATACTCTCTAGCCATATACAATAATTACAGAGTAGAAAAATAAGTGGTGGTTGGATTCTAGTGCCCATTGAGAGATTCACATTATAACAACATAGTTGCTTTCAGATAAACAAAAATATAACCATAATGTCCTTCAGCTTGCTTTTCGTGTGGGGACTTTGTTTTTAGCAACCACAAATGAGGGAGAACATTCTCCATTTGTCTTTCTGGGACTGTTACTTCACTGTCATAATGGCTTCAAGCTCCATCCATTTACCAGCAAAGTTCATAATGTGGAGTTAAAGACTGTTCTCAGCCATCATGTGGGTGCTGGGAATCGAACCCGGGTCCTCTGCAAGAGCAGTTGGCGCTCCCAACCACTGGGCCATCTCTCCAGCCCAATGCCATCTTTCTTTACCACTGAATAGTACTCCATTGTGTAGATGTACCACATTATTGTCCTCCCCTCGTCTGTTGAGGGACATTTGGGTTGGTTCCAGCTCTTCCCTATTGTGAAGAGAGATGAAATAAACATAGATGTGCATGTATGTTTGCAGTAGGATGAGTCTTTTGGTTAAATACCCAGGAGTGGTATGACTGGGTCAGGTGGTAGGCTCATTTTGAGTCCTTTAATGGTTTTCCACACTGCTTTCCATAGTGGTTGTACATGTTGACATTCACACCAGCAGTGGATGAGTGTTCCCCTTTCCCCACAATTTCCCAGCATCTGTTCTCTTTTGTTTTCTTGATCTTAGCTAGTTGTACAGGAGTGAGATCATATCTGAGAGTTGTTTTAATTTGCATTTCCTTAATTATTAAATATGTTGAACACTTTTTAAGCTGTTTCTCAGCCATCTTTACTTCCTCACTGTTGACGTAGCTGTTCAGCTCTTTACTCCATCGTTTGAGTAGGTCATTTGTTTTCTTACTTCTTTGTTTTTTGAGTAGTTTATATATTCTTGATGTTAGTGCTCTGTCAGATGTATCACTGGTGAAGATTTCCTCCCAATCTGTGGGTTTTCTCTTCAATTCCTTGATTGTTTATTTTGCTATACAGAAGCTTATGAGTTTGATGAGGTCCCATTTGTCAACTTTTGAACTTATTTCCTGTGCAGCTGCTGTCTAATTTAGATAGTCTTTTCCTACATCTTGTAGTTTGTCGCCAACTTTTTCTTCTATCACCTTCAGGGTTTCTGGCTTCATGTTCAGATCTTTGATCCAGTTGGAGTTTAGTTTTGTACAGGGCTAGAGGTAGTGGTTTAATTTTTTCTTCTGCAAATGGTGATCCAATTTTGCCAGGACCATTTGCTGAAGGTGCTATCCTTCCTCCGTTCAGGTTTTTTTGCTCCTTTGTCAAAAACGAGGTGGCTGAAATTGTATGAGCTCAAGTTTGGATCTTCAATTTTCTTTTATTGGTCAATGGGTCCGTTTTTATGCCAATACCAGGCAGTGTTTATGACTATGGCCCTGTAGAGCAATCCTCCTTATATTGCATTTTTTGCTCAGGGTTCCTTTAGCTATTTGCTGTGTTTTGTTTTTCCATATGAATTTAGGGATTTTCCCCCAATTCTGTGAAGAAGCTCATGGGGATTTTGACTGGGATTGCATTGAATCTGTAAATCAATTTGGGTAAAATTGACATTTTACTGTATCAATTTTCCCAGTCCATGAGTGTGAGAGGTCTTTCCATATTTTGATGTCATTTTCAATCTCCTTCTTCAGGGATTTAAAACTTTTATTGTAGAGGTCTTTGGTGTCTTTGGTTAGGTTTGTCCCCAGGTATTTTATTATTTTTGATGCTATCATGAGTGGGAAGGTCTTCTTATACTCTTTCTCCACTCGTTTATGGTTAGTGTAAAGACAGGCTACTGATATTTCTAGGTTAATTTTGTAGCCCACCACTTTACTAAAACTATTCTTCATTTCTAGAAATTTTCTGGTGGAGTTTTTAGTATCCCTTAGGTAAACTATCATATCATCTGCAGAAAGTGATAGCTTAACTTCTTTTCTGATTAGTACTCCTTTAACTTCCTTCTCTTTTCTTATTTCCCTATTAGGTGTTTCAAGTACTATGTTGAAGAGGAGTGGTGATAATGGGCAGTCTTTCTGGGTTTCCACCTTTAAGGGAAATGGTTCCAATTTTTCTCCATTTAGGATGATGTTGGAAGTGGTTTTGCTATATATGGCTTTGATCATCTTGAGGAAAGTTCCTTTCAGTCCGATTCCCTCTAAGACTTTATACATGTCAGGATGCTGGATCTTGTCAAAGGCTTTTTCTGCATCAATTGAGATGATCATGTGGGTTTTATCTTTCAGGCCATTTATGTGTTTTATGATATTTATTGATTTACATATGTTGAACCATCCGTGCAGCTCTAGTATGAATGCAACTTGATCATGATGGATGATGTTTTTGGTGTGGGTCTGTAGGCGATTTGCAAGTATTTTGTCGAGAATTTTTGCATCTATATTCATTAGTGAGAGGGGTCTATACCTTTCTTTTTTGCTTTTATCTTTGCCTGATTTTGGTATTAGAGTGATGCTGGCATCATAGGAGTTTGGGAGAATTCCCTGTTTGTATACTTCTGAACAGTTTGAGTAGCAATGGTTGTAGGACCTCTTTAAATGTTTTATAAAATTCTGCCCTGCCCCAACTTCTAAGAGGGACAAGTGGCGTTCAGCCACCCGAGATTGAGCAATAACAGGTATATGATGCCCTTAGATGTCCAGGGCTGCACCCACACTGCATTGACTGGCTCAGTGTGTGCCTACCCTATGCAGGCAGGGGCGGGTAACCTGTTGAACCCCATTCATGATGGGGATTGGGGATTGCAATTATTCCCCGTGAATGAGGAATTCCCAGTAAGTGCAGGTCATAAGGTTGTGTTGATTAAGTACCTGCCCTTTGAACACACCGCCCGTTTATAAAAAAAAAAAAAAAAAATTCTGCTCTGATACAATCTGGACTGGGATTTTTTAGTTGGGAGGTTTTTAATTACATCTTCAATTTCATCAAATAAGGTTCTGTTTAAAATGTCAATCTCTTCTTGGTTAAGCTTTATTGGTTTCCAGGATTTCAGATGTTCATCTAATTTTTAGATTTTTTAAATTTAGTGGAGTATAGGTTTTTGAAGTATTCCCATATAATTGTCTGGATCTTTTCTTTGTCTTTTGTGATCTTTCCCCTTTCATCATAAATACTAATGATTTGTAGTGTCTCTCTCTCTCTCTCTCTCTCTCTCTCTCTCTCTCTCTCTCTCTCGTTAACTGAGCTAGATATCTATTTTGTTTTTCTTTTCAAAGAACCAGCTTTTGGATTCATTGATTTTATGTATTGTTTTCTTTGTTTCTATTTCATAGATTTCTGCTCTGATTTTTGTTATTTTTTCCTGTCTGTTGGGATTAGAGTTCATTTGTTGTTACCTCTCAAGTGTTTTGAGCTGCAGTGTTAGATTGGTTATTTGTTCCCTTTCTGGGTTTTTTTTTTTTTTATGTGGGCACTTAGGGCTATGAATTTCCCTCTGAAGACTGCTTCTAAAGTATCCCACAGGTTTTGTTTTGTTGTGTTGACTTTTTCATTCAGTTCCATGAACACCTTTATTTCACTCTTTTTTTCTAATTTTTGTATTAGTATGAATATACTGTCTGCATGTAGGTTTGTGCACCCATGTTGTGCAATGCTGCAGAGGTTAGAAGAGGGCGTCGGATTCCCCTGGAACTGGAGTTAAAGATGGTTCTCAGCTGCCATGTGGGTGCTGAAGATTGAGCCAGGGTCCTCTGTAAGAGTGGCTGGCACTCTTAACGGCCCTCTTTGTCTCTTCTGATTAATTTTACTTTGAAATCTATTTTGTCTGATATTAGAATAGCCACTCTGGCTTGGTTTTTGGTACCATTTGCTTGGAATATTTTTTTCCATCCTTTCACTCTATGGTGATGTCTGTCCTTGAGGGTGAGTTGGTTTTCTTGTAGACAGCATATAGAAGGATTCTGTTTCCTAATCCATTCTCCATGTGTATGCCTTTTGATTGGGGAGTTTAAACCATTAATATGTAAGGTTATTATTGAGAGATCTGTTGCTTCTTTTACCTTATTTTTTGTTTGCATTCTTCTTTTAGGTTCATATTTACTTTGTTATGCTTTTGTGAATTTCTCTCTTTAATTGCTTAGGGATAGTTGCTCCTTTTCTCTTTTCTTTGGATTCCTTCTAGGATTTTCTGAAGTGTTGGTTTCATAGATTGTATTCTTTCAAATTGTTCATGTCATGAAAGATTGTTCTTTCTCCTTCAACTATAATTGACATTTTTGCTGGGTAGATTAGTCTAGGTTAGCATCTAAAGTCATTTAATACTGGGAATACCTTGGTGCACATTCTTCTAGCTTTCATAGTTTGCAATGGGAAGTCAGCTGTGGTTCTGATGGGTTTCCCCTTATATGTAACTTGTTGATTTTCTCTTGTGGCTTTCAGTATTTTGTCTTTGTTTTGAGCATCTAGTGTTTTAACAATTATGTGGTGTGGGTAATTTCTTTTCTGGTCCTGTCTATTTGGTGTTCTATGAGCCTCTTATATCTGTATGGATTTGTATTTTTTTTTTCAGTTAGGGGATATTTTCTTCTATTATCCTGTTGAAGATCTGGTCAATAGCATTTTCTTGGGATTCTTCTCCTTCCTCTTTCCCTATAATGCAGAAGTTTGGTCTTTTCATAGTGTCCCATATTTCCTGGTTGTTCCACACTTGTGTTTTTCTTAATTTTTTCATAATCTTCACTGGAGCATTCTTTTTGGTCCATGTTATCCTGCAGGTCTGATATTCTTTTTTCTGCTTCTTCCATTCTGCTTCTGAGGCTTTTTACTATCCTTTCCTGTTGATTGAATGAATGTTCAATTTCCTTTTTCATTTCATCCTTTGATTTCTTTAGTATTTCCACTTCTTTCTGGAGCCTGTCATTCCCATCCTGGAGCTCCTTGGTTCATTGTTCAGGTTCATTTTTCATTTCAGCCTGGGATCTTTTCAGCATTTCCACTTCCTTCCAGAGTTTGTCATTTTTTCCCTTTAGTTGTTTCTAATATTTGCCATTATCTGCATCTAGGTCCTTCTTTAATTTTTCAATCTCTACCCTTATTTCTCTCATTTATTTGAATATTTCCACAGTTGTCCTTCTGTTTCATGTCTTGATTTCCTTCCAGGGAGATCTCATTGTAGGAATATATCTTAGGGTTGGTAGAGTTTGGTCTGGTTTATTATGAGCTTTTCACTTGTTGTTTTTTCTTTGTGTCTTTGGCATATGGATTTGTTTGTTTATTTGTTTTTCTTTTGTTGGACTCCAGTGCCTCGACATTGGCTACACAGACTATAATCACTAATACTGTGCATGCTAGATCCCCTGTACCACTGGTCCCCCAGGCTGGAGGAGCAGTTGCTAACTTGGCCCACACACCATTACCCTGTTGGCCAAGTCATACCACATGCTGGGCGCACACTGGTGTTCTGCTGTGTGTGTGTGTCTAACTCTGCCTTTCGCACACCATTGTGTAGAACACAGGTGAAGTCCACTCACCCAATGTGCTGGGCTCATGCTGGTGGTGTTGTGCTGTGTACTGTTTGTGTTTCTAACTCCACCCACATCACACACTGGAACCCAAAGGTTGGAAGGTCCCGGGAAATCCCAAGCCTCCATAGGGCACAGGGGTGCCCAAAGCACCAAGGCAGGCAGGGATCACCTGGTCTTTCACATGCTTTTGTTATACAGGATGCAGGTGAATTCCTCTCATATCATGTGCTGGGTGCATGCTGGTGTTGTCCTGTGTGCTGTGTGTGCACATAATTCTGCTCACTATTTTTATTTAACAGAATAATAGTTGTAGTATGGTATCAGTTCTAACTTAGAACAGGCCATGGAAAAACCACGTGTGTGGAAGCACAGTCTGTGGACACATGACAGGATACAATTCCAAGTACAAACTACCACTTTATTCAAAAGCAACATGGCAGTGTGACATCACTTCCTAGCAGCCAACCCCAGACCCTTGTATCATCATGACATCCCAACTTGACAAAAACAGAGAGCTTCTGTGACTCTGACATGTGCCTCTGGAACATAGTGGCTAGAATGTTACTTCAAGCACACACCTAAGCTCAGATCAGACACACCTACAAATAGTAATACGTTTTCCTTTATGACTTTTTACCTGTCTAGGCACAGATTCTTTTTGCTGGTAGCAGTGCCAGTGGTGGGTTCTACCTTGTGAATCAAGCCTTAAATTCTATCAGAAAGTGGTGGTTACTCCCCATAAACACTTTTGCCACAATTGCACTTGTGGGCATATCTTCTACAGGCCAACTGTGAATGTAGCTTCCAAGATACAAGGCTGGGTAAGAATGGTAATGAATTTTCTCTTCCAGTAGCATGCATATCATCTTCTAGTACTGTGAAAGCTGGACAGTAGGAGTATTCAATATACTTCTGTATGGTTAGACTGTTCTATAAAAAATAATACCCAGAATTTAAACACTTGCCAAGGGCAGTATGTTTAAGTATTTTATAGTACGGAGAAATGAATAAATTTTAGATTTTCCCACTTTTGGTGCAATGTAATAATCACACATTAATATAATAACAATAGTGAAAGAAGAGGACTGTCATAAAATGTTGGATCCATTGTTGATAGTATAATCTGTCACTCATATATATATCTATATCTAATATATATACGAATAATATATATATCTCTCGCTCAGTTCCTTCCCCCATTTTCTCCTGTTTTATGGCTGACCCACCGGCCATTTCTCTACCCCACATTTGTAGTTCATATGGGTGGAAGCTATTACTGGAGACTGGTAGGATGTTCAGCAGGTGTACATCATAAGAACAAGTAATGACCCGCTCCCAGCAAGATCATCATCAGACAATAGTTTCAAAGGGAGGGATATGACCATGTAGAGTTTTCCATGATTTAAGAATGACAGTTAATGTGCTGTCTTATTCAGGCCCACTGCAGGCAGCAACAGTAGCTGTTATATAATGATTACTGTGGATGTGACATGTCTAGCATTTCACAACACTTTTCCTGAGATATCTAGCTCTAAATATAGTTCGTCTCCACTTCTATAATGTTCCCTAAGCCATGGAGAGAGTCAGATGAATCCAGGTTTTTAGTGGCTGAATATCAAACGCATCACTTATTCTGAGGATTTTGATAAACTGAGAGTTTTGGCATTCATCACCATTAATTTCAGAGACTCTTCTTCAACTGAGGCGAATAGCAACACTTATCCATGGGAACGAACATAAACAGTTAGATGATTTTGAGGGGTCACATCAATTTAGGCTAAACAACAATCAGACCTCCACCTAGAGTCCAAGACCTCTTCAGCCACACATTTTCGGCCAGGTTTATAGTAGCAGGCATGAAATACCTCATGTGGAGTGGACCTCAAATCCCAATCCCATTTGAGAGCTGTTAGTTACCACCCCTGCCCCTAGTACTGGTGCCCATGTTCCTGTGGGCACATATTGTTTAGAAACTGTAGGAGGACGTCATTTCAATGATGGTCCAGAACATACTAAGACTGTTGCTTTTTATCCCACAGCTTTCTGGCAACTTTTGCAAAACAAAAGCGAAATCATCTTACTTTTTCTCAGATATTTATATAATGAAATAATATATATATATAAATTATCCTCAGATGTCTTGTAACTTTCCAGTTATTTAGTGGTGTTACTGCTAACCCATGAAGTTTGGGAAATAGAGGCATTCAAATGTCAGGAACATAATACAAAAGCCATTACAGCAGTGAAGGAAGCCTTCAGCTCAGATTCTAGCTCGTTCTCTATAACTCAACCATCAAGTGTGTGGGTTTTCTTTAGTAGTAGGGTCTTGTAAATTAGTTTTGATGGACAACTAAGAGTGACAAGTGATTTTATTGTTTTGGGGAATGCTGAGGCCTCCCTGTCTAGCACGTAAAGAGGTATCTCATACCTGCACTGAGTTTTTACTCTAGGAGCACCTGGCTTCCAGGAAAAGCACTATCTAGAAATCCAGGATATATACCCTCTAATTGTCTCTTTCTAAACTGATATTATTTATAAATTTACAAGGTAGCTTACAGACTAGCAAGTTACTATGTGGATTTTTCATATGTCCTTATAATTGGCTGAAATCCCTCCCTCTCCTCTGTCTTGTTCATTCCCCACATATACCATCATCACTGCTTAAATTTTCTTCCCCCATTCCTCTGTCTGCTTTAAATTACTTATTTTCGCGATACCTTACATCCCTTAAGGAATCCCCATCCCAATGGCACTTCTCTAGCTTTCTTACATCTACTTGTATACCAGGCTAAACACATGAATTTAGATTTTCGGGTAGGATCCACATATGAAGAAAATGATGCAGTGTTTGTCTTTCTGTCTGGGCCGTACAGCATCATTTAGTATATTTTTTCTGTTCATCCATTTACAATTTCTTTTTTTACTTTTATATTTATGTTTTTTTTAATTTAATTTTTATTCGTGGTTTGTGCATTTCGTACTCATTTTCCATTCAGATCAGGACATATTCCCTTTCCTTCCCCCCACCCCACCCCCATCCCAGATCATGTATTCTGCCATAACTGTCCTGCATCTTTCAGGTTTTTTTTTTCATTTTTTAGCTATAAGTGATAATCCATGAGTATAAGCATCCTTCGTGCAAAACCAATCTATAGACTGTTGTGCCCAAACCCCCACAGTCCCACCATTCAGTGGGGGGTGACAGGTTGTTTGTTCAATCAAGTTGATCAAATGAGTGTCCAGACTACATCGCTGTAGTTTCACCGTTCACCCCAATCACAGCCTTTACATTCTACCACGCCCCCTCTTCCGCAGATTGTTCCCTAGGCTTAGAAAAGGGGCACAGGTGGATGAGAAGGTTTTTTAACTCTATCTAGGATCTTTCAGTGTCTTCTTAGCCAGTAGAGAAGGAAGAGAAACCAGGAGTCTCTTATGATTTGCCATCTTTAAGTAGGATGGGCGCAAACCTTCCTGGAACTCTTTCAATTAAGGAAAATATTATCAGCAAATTAAAGAAAATAAATAAAATCAGAGGAAAAAAAGTCAGAGTGGCATGCAACAGTGATAGGACCTGTGCACTAACTTCAATTTCATGGGTGTTGCTCATATTTTTGATCACTCTAGTCTTCCTGATATATGGCTATTATCTGGAACTGATGATAAATTTGAAGTTACTCTGAAGAACAATTTCTATCAGTATCTACTGCTTTGTAACGATGACAAGAAATAAAAAAGAGACTTAAGATGGGGTCAAAGGAAGTCAAAGGTGGGAACTGAGTCACAAACAGCAAAATGGGAAGATCAATATGAGAAAAATAACTTCCAAAATGATGAAGTATGATATATATTAAATATCTTTCAATTCTAGCCATTTTTATCCCATGTAAAACAAAAGAAACAACAAAAAAACTGAATTTAAATGGCTGTATTCCACAGCCATTTAAAAGACAGTGGAAGGAGAGAATAATTTTAATTTTCTTTAAATTTATTTTTATTTATTATTATTGTAGAGGTCAGAGGACACTGTTTCTGAGTCAGTTATAACTTTCCACCTTCATATGATTTCCAGGGATTGAACCTAGGTTGTCTGGTTTGAGAATCACTTTCACCCAGTGAGCTAAGTGGTTCACCCCACAACTTTCATTTAAGTGTTTTGAGGATGGAGCGATTTCTCAGTCTTAGGAGTCCTGGGTGCTCTCTCAGAGGACCAGGGATCAGTTTCTAGATCCCAGATGATGGCTAACAACCATCCATAACTCCATTTCCAGGGCATATAATGACTTCTTCTGGACTCTGGATATTAGGTATGCGTGTGTGTGTGTGTGTGTGTGTGTGTGTGTGTGTGTGTGTACTACTGCATAAATGCAGGCCAAACACTCATTCACTTTAAATAAAAAGAAATAAATTTTAGATTTTTTTTAAAAAGAATTCATTCTATTCTTCTGTCTTTCCCTTTCTAAAGTTCACTGATTACTTTCTAACATTCAATTTTTTTATTTATTTTATTTTTTATTTTCGGTCTTTTCAAGACAGGGTCTCCATGTAGCCCCAGCTGTCCTGGAACTCACTCTGTAGACTAGGCTGGCCTTGAACTCACAAAGATCTGTCTGCCTCTGCCTCCCAAGTACTAGGGTTAAAGGCCTTCACCACCACACCCGGCTAGTATTCATTTTAAGCAAATAATTGTAACAGAAAAATATCATTCCTTACATCTATTTTAGCTTCTTAAACAGAGAAAATATGTAACATGTTAAGTTTTATTTATGTTTTGACTCCACAACACCAGTTTTATCTACATCAAGATATAAGAACCCAACTGCTGAAAAACCAGAATGGGAGTAAATTTTGTTAATGTTTTTGTCTGCCATTTATTCTGTATACTGATATAAAAGAAAATTATAAGCAAATTCAGACTGGCAAGGGAATTCTGACATTGATGATATTCCTATGTATGTTTGGTTAGTTTGATCAAAGAAAATAAACATATTTCTTGTTCTTATTTATAATGAAATCAAATAATCTCAGTAACTTCTACTTAAATATTTTAGTCCTACTCAATCCTACTTGGTGATATTAATCCAGTATTTTTCTTAGAAAAATTAGATTTGTGTTCTATAGTATCCATAATAGTTATCCTGAAAGGTCTAAGCAAGGGTGGGAGGTAAGTAAGGAGGGTGGGCGAAAGAATGGTAACAAAATTCTAAGAATATATGAAAAAGCAATAAGAAACCCATTATTTATAAGCTTATTAAACACAGTCTTAAAAAGATCTATTGCAATTTTGTCAAGGATGCTCCAGATATCCTAGAAACAATATTGTTATTGTTTGGCCAGCAGAACTTGATTGTAAGTCCCTATTTTTACTTATAAATTTTTATAATGTTTACACATTTTGTTTACAAAATGTGAAGCATCAAGCCAGAGTTAATCTGATAGCTTCCTCCTTGCCTAAGTTCTGCATAATATCAAAAGTTTCAATGCAGGGTATTAGGAGAGAAAAGCACTCAATAGTGTTACACAGCTTTGAATCGTGCGAGATAAGAGTTATATATCTGCTAAGTAAGATGTGCCTTCCAGTGCAAAAGTGGCATGATGATTATGGGAGTAACCATTTGATTTCTGATTTGTCTTGAAACTTGATACACAGGAGGGAACTCCTGTCAAGAGCCTGTGGCTGGGGAGGTAATTGGCTCTACTGAGGAACCTACTACTATTGATTTTGCTAAATGGTCAGCATGGCAAATAGCTTTCTAAATATTCATGTTTATACCCACAAAATATACTGTGTTTAACCTTTATCTGAGAGGCTTCTTACTGGATCAGGATAGCAGATAATGCAGAAACTAAACAAAGCACCATGAATTGATGACTGTAGGGCGTTTGGTCCTAAATGGACAATTAAAGTACCTCCTCCTTGATTCAGGGAAGAAAATGTAAGAGTGAGTAGAAATAATGTGACAGCCAGATAATGGATAGTATGTAACAAAATGATATCTTCTGGACCTGATGTGGCCATTGAACTCATGTACAAACTTTAGTTATTATTATCTGCATATTACCTGAGCAGAATTGGGCCCATCAACATTTCATCAAGGCTGGAAAAGGGCTCATGAGGCCACACTCCTTTTTGAAAGACTATTGACCAACTGTTTTGTCACGAGTGCCTTTTTACTTGGTGGTATTGCAATTGGTAAGTTGGCCTTTATCTAGTAAACAACCCATGCTCATAGGAGAAAATCTAATTAAATTCAGGAAGTTATTAATAAAAACAAGACAAAAAAGCAGGAGGAGGATTTTTGAGAAGGGTTCTAGTGAGGAACAGGGAAGGGGATGAAAATAAATACAATTATTTAAATAGTAAATATATGAAACTGTGAAACAATGAAAAATATTAGATTTCTTTTTTAATATCTTCCTTGGATTTATTTCTATCATTTTTTGGGGCCTTAATCTTAGACCGTGCCTTTTCTTTTACCACTTTTGTCAAGCTGTTTGAGCAATAAGAAACAAAATTTCTGAAAAGATGTTGGTAATATAATTTTCATGCCAAAAATTAGATCTATTACCATTTATCTAACTGGAAATCACTAAACTCGTATATATTAATTGCATTTCCACCTTTCATAGTCTTACCAGATTTGATAAATCATTAATTTCAACTGAAATCATTCCATCTTGAATATAATCAGGAATTACTCTATGAGTTTTAAAAGTGTATTTTCTTAAATTCTATACAAAATATCAGAAATCTGGTGGGGTGGCTAAGCAGGGTGCAGATAGGGGAGGGGGTCTAAATACATTTAAGGTATATTGTATGAATGGCACAAAAATTCAATTACATATATATATATATATATATATATATATATATTCAAAAAATAAACAGAAATTCCTATAGGACATTTCAGGAGATAAAGCTATGGGCTTCAATTCAAATTTGGTCAAAAATTCACTTCGATTTAGCATTCAATTTTTATCTAATTGACAGGTTTTTTTTATGTAATTGAAAATAATTTACATTAAAGAGCAATAGAGCATTTTAAAGTTTTCTTTTGCCACTCTCATGACCCAGGTAGGTGTCTGGCACACGGACTTGCTGCTGACCATTGCAGGCATCTGCCGCCCACCACTAGAGCCATACAGAGGAACTGTGTACATGGATAGAAGGACAACCACCAGCGCACACACTCATCACCCAGGTGGGTGTCTGATGCTCAGGACTGCTGCAGCCCACCGCTGGCATCTGCCACCCAGTGCAAGAATCATAAAGAGGAACTGTGTGCATGGATAGAAGGACAGCCAGCAGTGCACACACTCATTGCCCAAGTTGGGTCTGGCATGTGGTCCAAAGGAGTAACACCACCCACCCACCCACCCCCAGTCAAACTACTGGTACTGTGGTGGAAAATATAAGCTGCTGGTTCTGTGTTGTACTGTGGTTGGGACAATCCATCAGTGTCAGTGATTTGAGGCTGCACAGCCAAAGCTGAGGAAGAAACTAGCAGGAAGCAAACTGAGCGACAAATGAGACCTCCATATTAACCTTTGAGATTAGCAACAGAAACCAAATTAAAAAACAAAGGGGGAAAAATCATGCTAAAGACACAAAGGAAAAACAGCAATATGGGAAAAGCTCATAAAAAATTCCCACCAAACTCAACCAGTCATGTAGAAGATCCCAACAGCGAGATCTCCCTGGAAGGAAACCAAGACACTGACCTTAGAAGAACAATTGTAGACATATTCAAACACTATAAAGAACAAATCAGAGAGCTAAAGGGAGAAAATGAAAAATTCATGAAAGAACTAGAAGGAAAGAACGATAAACACCGGGATGAACTAAAGGGAGAGATTGACACACACCAAAAAGAAAACTAGAAGGAAAAAAAAGAAAACTTTGAAAAAAAAAAAACTAGAGGAAGAGAAATATAAACTCTGGAAAGAAATACAGGAAGAGAAATACAAACTCCGAATAGAAATAGAGGGATAGAATGACAAACTCTGGAAGAAATTAGAAACACTGAAAAGATCTCAGGCTGAAAGGGGGGGAAAAAAGAAACTGACCAGCAAAGCAAGAAGCTACAAGAAGAGAATGAAAAGCTCCAAAAGGAAGTGGAAATACTGAAGAAACCAGAAGATGAAATGACAAAGGAAATTGAACATTCATCCAATCAGCAGGAAAGGATGGGAAAAAGACTCAGAAGCAGAATGGATGAAGCAGAGAAAAGAATATCAGGCCTAAAGCATAAAACAGCACAGCTAGAATCCTCAAGTAAAGATTATGAAAAATTAAGAAAAAACACAAGAATGGAACATGCAGGAAATATGGGACACTATGAAAAGAACAAACCTCTGCATCATAGGGATAGAGGAAGGATAAGAATCCCAAGAGAATGGTATCGAACAGATCTTCAACAGAATAATAGAAGAAAATTTCCCCAAACTGAAAATAGACAAGCCCATACAAATATATGAAACACATAGAACACCAAATAGACAAGACAAGAAAAGAAATTCCCCATGCCGTATCATAGTTAAAACACTAGATGCTCAAAACAAAGACAAAGTACTGAAAGCCACAAGATAAAAACAACAAGTTACATATAAGGGGAAACCCATCAGAATCATAGCTTATCTCAGTATAAAATATGAAAGGTAAAAGAACGTGAGCCAAATATTCCCAGTGCTAAATGAATTTGATGCCAACCCAGACTACCATATCCAGCACATATGTCAATTATAGTTGAAGGAGAAAGAAAAATCTCTCAGGACAAGAAAAAGATGAAAGAATATATGTCTAAAAAACCCCAACATGCCAGAAAATACTTGACGCAATTCAAAAAACAGAGGAAAGGAGCAACTATTCTTAAGTAACCCAATAAAGTAATTTTGCTACTATTTTGTAACAGAGTAAATAAATACATAGAACAAGAATACAAATTAAAAATAACTTGAAAGGAAACAACACACATCTCTCAATAATAACCTTAAATATTAATGGTCTAAACTCCCCAATCAAAAGACATAGAGTGGGAGAACGGATTAGGAAACAGAATCCATCAATATGCTGCCTAGAAGAAATCCATCTCACCCTCAAGCACAGACACTACCTTAGAGTGAAAGGATGGAAAAAAATATCCCAAGCAACTGGTACCAAAAAGTAAGCAGCATATAGGTTATTCTTATATCAGACAAAATAGACCTCAGAGTAAAATATATCAGAAAACAGAAAGAGGGCCATTTTATCCTTATCAATGGAACAATTAACCAGGAAGATTTCATAATCTAAAATGTTTATGCACCAAACTCTGGTGAACCAAACTTTATAAACACAGTCCTTCAGAACCTCAAGACACAGATTAATCCCAGTATACTAATAGTGGGGGACTTCAATACCCCACTGAGTCCCTTGGATAGGACAACTGGACAAAAAATAAATAGAAAGACATTAGAACTGAACAATACAATAATACACTAAATGGAACTCACACATATCTACATATTCCACCCAAACACCAGATAATATACTTTCTACTCAGTGCCCCATGGAACATTCTCCAAAATCAACCACATACCGGGAAACAAAAGAACTGTCAAGAAATATAAAATGATTGAAATTATTCTATGCATTCTATCAGACCACAGTGCAATAAAGCTCAATATTAACACCAGGGTAAGCCCTACTAACTCTAAGAACACATTGAGACTAAACACAATCCTGAATGATGAGTGGGACAGGGAATAAATAAAAATGAAATAAAAACATTCCTGGAACTAAACGAAAATGAAAATACAATAAAACAAAACCTGTGGAATACATTAAAATCTGTCCTAAGAGTGAAATTTATAGCCCTAATTGCGTGTGGGGCTCTCAGGCAAACTTAACCATCTGGCAGTGTTTCTCCACTAAGCAGTTTCTAGGGTCATTGGGTCAGTCACGAGGAAGTTTGAGCCCATTGTAGCTCAACCTGACAACAGGATGTGTTGCAAATGTTTGCCCTGAAATAAGATCTGTATCTTCACATTCTTTCCTCTGTGTAAACATTGTGGTTTGGCATTCTGAAATGTTTCCTCCTTCCCTGCTGTTATTAGTCATTTTTCTGTTGCTGTGATAAAACACCATGACCAAAGGAACTTATAAAAAGAAGAGTTTATTTGAGCTTACAATTGACGGTTCCAGGGAATTAGAGTCCATTGTGGTGGGAGGCATGGTGGCTGGAGCTGGAGCAGCAAGCTGAGGGTAACATATCACAATGAGCACAGGAAGCGGAAAGAGCAACTGGAGACCACGAGGCTTGTTATACTCACTACGGCTGCCCCTAATAACGTACTTCCTCTAGCATGGCCACACCTTCTAAGACCACCAAGAACAGTGCCATCAACTGGAGACAAATGTGTGAATACTTAAAGCCTATGGGGGACACTTATTCAAGCCACCACATTCCATTCCCTGATCCCCATATGCTCCTGACCATATAAAATGCAAAATGCATTGAGTCCAATCTTAAAAGTCGTCATAGTCTTTAACAATTTCAATGCCATTCAAAACTCTACAGTCCAAAGTCGCTTCTGAGACTCAGGCCAATCTCCTAAACTGTAAGCTCCTGTAAAATCAAAAGACAAATTACATACTCCCAATATACAGTGGAACCGAATACACATTCCCATTCAAATAGGGAGGAATAGAGGCATAGTGAGGAAATACTGGACCAAAACAAGACCAAAAACCAGCAGGGCAAATGCCAAGTCCAGTAGCTCCACATGCAACTTCTGGGACTTGACTTCCAAAAGGCTTAGATGGCTCAGCTCTTCCAGCTTTGCTTGGAACATACATCTCTTTCTTAGGCTGGTACCACTCCCTGTATGCAGATATATTGGCAAATATCTCACAGGTCTGGCATCTCAAAAGTCTTCTTGGTGTCTCCGCTGCCAAACAGGCTTCACATTCACAGCTTCACACAATGGCCTATCAGGGTCTTCTTTATTCAGAGACGCCCCTGCTACACTCTGCCTGACCTTGGCAGCTCTCTGAAACTGTGGAGGAAGAACTGAAGACCCCTTCACTCTTGAAAACTTCATGCCTCTAAAGCCAGCACCTCGTGAATGAAACTGCCGAGTTTGGCTGCAAGTTTGGGATGGACCCTGGCCTATTTCAACCACATTTGCAATTTTTCTCTGCCCTGAACTTGGAGCAGAAAACCCTTTCAGTATTTTCCTTTCAAAAGTTTGAGGATTATATGGGTGTGGTCTTTCCCTGAAGGTACTATTTCTGTTGTTTACTTGTAAATCTCAAGACCCCTCCTTAATCGCTTTAATCTCCTTATCAAAAGGAACCTCTCCTTCACATCCCTTGGCCCCACCTTTAATCTTCCTAGTGAGGTTTTCAGATCCAAACTGTACATTCTCCATTTCTTTCTTCCCCATCTGCTCTTCTTCACTGTAGATCTGTACAATATTCACCACTAATAGCCATGCCACCAATTCTACATTTGTCTGTCTTGAAATATCCTCCACCAAAGACATTAGTCCATTGTTTTTCAACTTAGTATCAGGCAAGCATTTGGGCTGTGTGCAAACTGCTGCTAAACTCTTTATCAAAATATCCCAGTTGCTGCCTAAGCCTTTATTTTCCTCTGGAACTGCATTTTTTGCAGCAATGCTTTCTTCCAGGCTTCTACTAAAATGGCCCCTTAAGCTCTGCTTACAGTTGTCAACAGCTTTTCTAGCCCAAAGTTCCAAAGTCTTCCACATTTCTCCAAATATCCACATGGTCAGGTTCTTCACAGCTAACTCCCCACTCCTTGTACCAAATAACTGTATTAGTCACTTTTCTCCTGCTGTGATAAAACACCATGACCAAAGGAACTTATAAAAGGAAGAGTTTATTTGAGCTTACGATTGACGGTTCCAGGGAATTAGAGTCCATTGTGGCTGGAGGCATGGCAGCTGGAGCTGGAGCAGCAAGCTGAAGGTCATATCTGGCAATGAACACAGGAAGCAGAGAGAGCGACTGGAGACCACAAGGCTTGTTAAACTCACTAAACCTGCCCCCAATAACGTACTTCTTCTAGCATGGCCACACCTTCTAAGACCTCCAAGAACAGTGCCACCAACTGGAGACAAATGTCTGAATACTTAAAGCCTATGGGGAACACTCATTCAAACCACCACACCTGCCCTATATATTCTGCTTGTGTTCCTACAATAAATGAGACTTGATCAGAACCTGTCTTGTCTCCATTCCTTGCATCTCTTGTCCCTTCACCTCACTCCTTCTCTTCCAGATCCCCGTTGACTGACCTGCTGGATGGGTCACATGGCACCCAATGTGGGGCAGGAAGCACGTAGGACCCTGTGAAGGGGACGCAGCCATAGGCCGCTGTGATAGGATTCATCAGTTTCAGTTTGCATCACTGGAACCTGCCGCTGCATAAACTGAGGTAAGTGCTGTGTTAAAATGGGGCAAGAATTAAGTCAGCATCAGTTGTATATTGAGCAATTAAAACAGACCCTCAAGGCTCGGTGATTAAAGGTTAAGATCCAGCATCTCTTTAATTTTTTGTTTTTGATTCTGTGAAAGAAATTTGTCCTTGGTTCCCTCAAGAATGGACTATAGATGTTAAAATATGGAAGCGAGTGGGAGACACTTTTCAGGACCATTTTTGGACCTTCAATTCCAATAAAATCCCTGTTACTGCCTTTTCCTATTGGAATTTAGTTAATTAAGTTTTAAAGACCCACTCCACTGTTTTTGTAGCTGCAATGGAAGAGGGACATAAACTTTTAAAAGAGACTGATTCACCTGGTGAATTAATACATCCACCAGGTGCCACTGATTTAGCTACACTTTATTATGAGAATGAGTCTGCTGCCTCATCACTCTCAAGTCCTAACCCCTCAATAAAAAATCAAGAGATCTCCCCTCTTAAAAGGGAACCTCAAAAAATTTACCCTGACTTGAGTTTGCTTAAGGAGCAGCACGATCCCCTTAGTCACTCAGATCAGGAGGGTTTAGAGGAGGAGGCTTCCAAATATAAAAATGAGGACTGGCTGCCATTCCAAAAGCCTCCCCCTTATGCTCATAGTAAAGATCCTTTCATGATGCTTGTGGCTGATCCTCAAAAAGAGCTCCAACAAAGAATCCTTTCACTTAAAAAACAGATTCAATTAGAACAAGAACATCAAGAATTAATCCGCTTAAATAGGCTTCGAACAGGACAAAATGATCTCTGTGTCCCAAAATCAACTTCTAGCCACCCTCCCCTCTCAAAACCACACTTGAAACACTTGAGCGGGCGTGCAGTAGCATTTCCAGTTATGGAGCGTGTCATCAAGCAGGAAGGCCAAGAGGAACAGCAAGAATGAATTTACCAAACCTTAGACTTTAAAACCTTAAAAGAATTAAAAACTGCAGTTTCTCAGTATAGTCATCTGGCCCCATTTACTATGACTATGATAGAAAATATTACTGAATTATGGCTAACTCCTGAGGACTGATATAAAACCACCAAAGCCATCCTCAGCAGTGGGGATTATTTGTTGTGGAAATCAGAATTTCATGAATCCTGTAGAGAGACAGCACGCCACAACTTACAGGCTAATAATAATTGGACCTATAATATGCTCATAGGAGAAGGAGCTTTTGCTGCTCTAAACACCCAAATCCAGTATGATCCAGGACTGTTGACTCAGATCCTCACTGCCACCCTTAAGGCTTGGCGAAATCTCCCTAATAAAGGGGAGATGGGTACTTCCCTCACCATGGTCAGAAAAGGAGCCAATGAGCCCTTTGAAGAATTTGTTAATAGACAGATAACCACTGCATCATGCATTTTTGGTAATGCAGAGGCCGGCATTGACTACATCCAACAGTTAGCTTATGAGAATTCAAATACTGCCTGTCAAGCAGCTATTAGGCCATATCGAAAAAATACTGACTTATCTAGGTACATCTGACATTGTACTGATATCAGCCCCTAATATAGTCAAGGTGTGGCCATGGCCACGGCCTTAACATGATTGACAGTTCAAGAGTTTTTTGCTACAAAAGGCAAAAGTTGTTGTTTTAAATGTGGCAAACCCAGTCATTTCGTGTGCAACTGCAAAAGCGAAAGTAAGGATCACTCTTTTACTGCTTGCACAGTGCCAGGTTTACGTCCTCACTGTAATAGGGGAAACCATTGGCAAAATGAATGCAGATCCAAAATGGACAGTCAGGGAAACCCTCTACCACCATTATCGGGGAAACATGCACAGGGGCCTGCCCCAGGCCCCGATCAATCAACAGCCCAGGCAAGCATATGGGGTAGTCAACATAACTTCCAACCTAAAGAAGGATGGCAATCCGTTCACTCCCTCTACAGAGCTACACCAGGAAGTGCCGGACTGGACCTCAGTTCTGCCACCTACACAGTATTAACTCCAGAAATGGGACCCCAAAGCCTAGCTACAGGCATTTTTGGGACCCTCCCCAAGGGGACTTTTGGGCTTTTATTAGGCAGAAGTAGCAGCACTATTGAAGGATTACAGGTGTTCCCAGGGGTTGTGGAAAATGATTATACAGGGGAAATTAAAATCATGGCTAAGGCCCTTCATAATATTGTTACCATCCCAGCTAAAAAGCGCATTGCTCAACTAATATTGTTACCCATGATTGATACTGATAATCAAATTAAAAGCACCTATAGAGGTGACCGAGGCTTTGGGTCCTCTGACACCTACTGGGTACAAACATTGAGAAAAGAAAAGCCCCTACTTACACTGTGGCTAGAGCACAAGGCTTTTCAAGGATTAATAGATACTGGTGCTGATGTTACTATCATAAAAGAGAGAGATTGGCCAAAAAATGGGAATTATCTCCTACAATCACCCACCTACAAGGAATCAGACAAAGCCAAAACCCTAAACAAAGTGCCAAATTATTGAATTGGAGAGACAAGGAAGGAAATACAGGTCAAATCCAACCCTTTGTTTTACCTGGCCTCCCCATCAACCTTTGGGGAAGAGACTTATTGTCTCAAATGAGCCTTCTCATGTTGAGCCCTAATGATATGTTAAATCTTGGATACTCCCCAGGACAGGGACTGGGAAAACTTTCCCAAGGGATTACTCAGCCAATTCAGCCTTCCTAAAACCCTTATAGGCTAGGCCTAGGACACCCTTAATAGGAGCCGTTGCATCCCCTGGACAGCCAGTAGTCACCACAGATCCTATCATTTGGAAAGATAGTTTGCCTGTCTGGATGGATCAATGGCCCCTTACTCAAGAGAAGTTATAGGCAGTCCAATTGTTGGTGCAGGAACAACTTGCAGCAGGACATTTACAGCCTAGTAACTCCCCTTGGAATATGCCCATTAAAGAAAAAATCAGGAAAATGGAGGCTGTTACAGGACCTGAGAGCAGTTAACAAAACCATGGTACTTTGGAGAGCTCTTCAGCCTGGCCTCCCATCACCAGTAGCTGTTCCTTTAAATTATTACAACATTGTCATTGACTTAAAAGATTGCTTTTTCACTATCTCCTTACATAAAAATGATTGAGAAAGATTTGCTTTTTCAGTACCCTCCATTAATTTTAAAGAACCCATGAAAAGATACCAATGGCGAGTGCTGCCACAGGGCATGGCTAATAGTCCCACCCTATGCCAAAAATTTGTGGCCACTGCCATTCAACAGGTCAGAGATGCCTGGCCAGACATCTACCTAATATATTACATGGATCATATACTATTGGCAGGATCCCAAAATCAACAGGTTCTCAGCTGTTTTAAGCATATGCAAGAGGCCCTAACCCAAGCAGGCCTACAAATTTCTCCGGATAAGATCCAGCTCCAAGATCCTTATACATATCCGGGCTTCCATATTCATGGCAGAAAAATAACTAGTGCTAAAACTTCATTTAAAACAGACCACCTTAAGACACTCAATGATTTCCAAAAGTTATTGGGAGACATTAATTGGTTAAGTCCTTATTTAAAATTTACTACAGGAGAGTTAAAACCATTATTTAATATTCTTAGAGGTGATTCTGATCCTCAGTCTCCTAGGGCCCTAACTACTGGGGGACGCCTAGCCCTACAAAAGGTTCCTACTGCCATAGACACAATTTATCACTAACATAGATTATGCTAAGCCCTTCTCTTATCTAATTTTCAACACCCTGTACTCTCCCACTGCGGTATTCTGGCAGTCTGCACCCACTATGTGGACACATTTGCCCTCTTCCCCCAAGAAGATCATTTATCTCTATTATGTCTCAGTAGCTGACCTTATCTGGCTTGGCCGAGAAACCAGTAAAAGGTACTTTGGCAAGGATCTGGACATTATTTTACAACCATATATTAAACTTCAACTAGATTGGTTATTACCAGCCACTGACGAATGGCCTGTAGCTTGTGCCTCATTCTCGGGAAGCCTGGGTAATCACTACCCCCCTGACAAGATCACACAATTTTGTAACAAGCATGAGCTTGTGTTTCCAAAAATTACTTCCTCTGATCCTCTCCCTAATGCTCTGCTAATATTTACAGATGGGTTCTCAACAGGCCGTGCTGCTTATCATTATCAGGACAAAACTGTTTCCTTTAATACTCCCTCAAAATCCGCTCAATTAGTGGAGCTCTTTGCGCTCCCAACTGTTTTTCAGGCCTTCCCTCATATACCTCTGAATATCTACACTGACAGTGCTTACCTGGCTCTATCCATCCCTTATTTAGAAACAGTCAGTCAACTAAAGCATACCTCCACTGTTGCTCAAATCTTTGAACAGTGTAGACATCTTATCATCCATAGACAACACAAATTCTATTTGGGACACTTGAGGGCTCATTCAGGGTTACCCGGTCCACTGTCCATGAGCAATAATAAAGCAGATCTCAACACTCTATTAGTTATGGTCTCTCAACCCATGACGCCCATTGGCCTTGCTGTTCAAGCTCATTCTCTACATCATCAATGCTCACACTCTTCGTCTATTATTCAAAATAACCAAGGAACAAGCTTGAGGCATTGTCAAAAAATGTTCATCTTGTGTTACCCACTCACCTGTTTTGCACCTAGGTGTGAACCCTAGAGGTCTTGTACCCAATGCCTTATGGCAGATGGATGTCACTCATTATCCTGAATTTGGCAAATTAAAATATGTGCATGTCTGTATTCATATATTTAGTGGCTTCATATTTGCTACTCTCCAACCAGGAGAAGCTACAAAAAATGCCATTACACATTTCTTACAAACCTTCCCTGCCCTGGGAATTCCTACCACCATCAAAACTGACAATGGCCCAGGATACACTAGTGCCTGTTTCAAAACTTTCTGTAAAAAATTAGCTATTAATTTAAAAATATGCATTCCCTACAACCCCCAAGGACAAGGTATAGTTGAGAGAGCTCATGAAACACTCAAATCTTACCTTGATAAAGTAAAAAAGGGGGAATGGTACCCCACCAAAGGGTACCCATGTAACATTCTTAATCGTTCACTCTTAATTTTAAATTTTTTAGCCTTGGACCGTGATGGGCACATGGCTACAGAAAGATTTTGGAAGCCCACAACAAAAGAACATTATGCCTCAGTCATGTGGAAAGATTCCCTTACTAATAAATGGAATGGACCTGATCCAGTCCTTACTTGGGGACGAGGATCAGTATGTATTTACTCAAAAGAAGCTGATTCGGCTAGAACGCTGCCTGAAAGATTAATAAGACAGATTAATTAATCATCCAGGAATGACTGCCATTCCTGAGATAAATCTAACCCTTTTCATTCACAGGCAGTATAAAATGTAGTACATCATGATCGTGAGCCTCCTACTCTGCAGTTGCACACCCTGGGCATTCTCGACCTCCAACATTCATGAACCTTGGAATATAACCTGGCAAATCATTGCACCATGCTCTCGGTCTGTGGTAACCCAAGTCAGCGGAACTCACCCTAGAGGTACGTGGTGGCCCTCATTGACAGTAGATCTGTGTCATCTCCTTGCCCAGGAACCCAACAACAAGTATTGGGTTGAGGATCCAGCAGTACCTACAGGCTACCCTGGGTGCAAAGGCTACAATGCACTATACCATCTATGGAGAACTCAGTTCTATGTCTGCCCAGAGGACCCTACTGGTAACTGTGGATGGTCCAGTGATTTTTATTGTGCTTACTGGGGATGTGAAACCTCAGCGGATGGGTGGACCCCCTCATCCAAAAAACGTGATCTTATCCAGGTTTCTCGAGCTACAGACAGAAAAAATAAAAACATAGTCATATCTTTCACTAATATTGGAAAGAACACACAAATTTGGTCTTCTGGACCACATTGGCGCTTAGGCTTTATATGTATATTAAGGATCAAGGGGTGGAGATTGCAATACTTCGCTAGGAGCTGCCTATTTGACACAAGACTGGAATAGGCCCTAAGAGAGTCTTAGCTCCATCTAGACCCACTCCAAAAGTACCACCTATTACTGCCATCGACCCTCCATTTCTGCTAACCACTCTAATACCATCTCCCTGCTGCTCATTGCCCCATTCGCCCCTACCTCTAGTGAGGAAACTATTAAACTTGCTTTCCTATACCTATCAGGCCCTGAATAGCTCCCAGCCCAATTTCACTCAGGATTGCTGGCTTTGCCTGTCCACTCGCCCCCCTTCCCCTTTTTATGAAGGTATAGCTATCTATGGCAATGTTTCATTCAGTAGCAACAACTCTGTATGCAGGTGGGATCAACATGGGCACAAGGTTATTTTAGCAGAAATCCAGGGAACCAGAGTTTGTATTGGTAATGTCACCTCTTCTTATTTAGAGCTATGTAACTTGACCCTACGTACTAACAAAACCACCGACTGCTTTGTTCCCCGCCCCACTTTTTTTTTTGTCTTTTTGAGACAGGGTCTCCCTGTAGCCCCAGCTCTCCTGGAACTCACTCTGTAGACCAGGCTGACCTTGAACTCACAAAGATCTACCTGCCTCTGCCTCCTAAGTGCTAGGATTAAAGGCCTGGTGGCCCTCTTCCAGCGGCATCACATCTTGTGTAGCAGGGGCACTCTTAGACGAGGATTTTTGTGTTGCCATACAACTGGTACCAAAAGTAATGTATCACTCTGGAGGAGAACTTAACCTCTACTGGGAGCCCCCCACATTCATTAGAAATAAATGGGAGCCGGTGACTACTGTCACTGTAGCAGTCTTGCTGGGACTTGGCCTGGTGGGAATGGGCACTGGAATCTCGTCTCTGTTACTACAAGAAAAAGGGTACAATACACGCAGGGCATCAATAGATACTGACATAGAACAATTGGAAAAGCCATAAGCCATTTACAGGCTTCCTTATCCTCATTACCTGATGTTGTCTTGCAAAATCGTAAAGGCCTAGATCTGTTGCTACTACAACAAGGAGGTTTGTGTGCTGCCCTAAAGAAAGAATGTTGCTTCTATGCAGACCATTCTGGTGTGGTTAAAGATGCCTTACAAAAAATTAGAGAAGGACTAGAACAAAGAAAATTAAATAGGGAAAAAGATCACAGCTGGCTCAACAATTGGTTTACTATTTCCCCTTGGCTGACCACTATTTTGCCAACTATTCTTGGGCCTTTACTTGGGCTCCTCCTCTTGATATCACTGGGTCCAATACTGCTTAACAAATTGATGGCCTTTGTCCGATCCCAAATCGAGGCTATTTAAGCCAAACCTCTCCAGGTCCATTACCAACAATTGGTCATGGAGGATTTTTCCACTTCATACACTGAGACCCTTAACTATGATGATACAACTTGCTAACTTGTTTTGCCAAAGATGGGTAATGGGATCATATCCCCAGTCAGGCCTGCCCTACCAAGCTAAGACACGGGAGTGACGTTTGGAGGTCACCTACTTGATGATGGCTAAAGAGGGCGCCTTGGCAGATTCAAACCTAAGACAGCAAAACTTCGGTCTCATCTCTCCTTTTTTTTTTTTTTTTCTTTTTAAATTTTATTTTTTTTAACAAATATAGACCCGTGTTCCCGCCCATTCCCTCACCCCGCCATGCTCATGCATTCTGCCAAACATGGTTTTCATCTCTTAGTCTTTCTCAATATTGTCCATGGGGAAGTTGACTGTTTTGAGCAGAAGTTCACTGTTTCGGTCAGTTCTTTGATGCAGTCTTTTCTGTTGTTGTTGTTGTTTCCAAAATGCATTACGCCCAACTGCTTTGTACAAATCTCAAGGGGCCCTACACAAGAAATACTTACAACTGGGTAATTGGCACTAGCATCCACAGATGAGGGATACCATTCATCATTTGTTTTTCTGGGACTGTGTTTCTTCACTCAGCATGATGTCCTCTAGCTCCAGCCATTTTCCTGCAAAGCTTGTGATGTCATCTTTCTTTACTGCTGCATAGAACTCCATTGTGTAGATGTACCACATTTTCTCTATCCACTCGTCAGTTGAGGGGCATTTAGGTTGGTTCCAGCTCCTTGCTATTGTGAAGAGAGCTGCAATGAACATGGCCGTGCATGTAGCTCTGTGGTGACATAAGTCTTGAAGGTACATGCCCAGGAGTGGTATGGCTGGGTCGGGTGGCAGGTTCATTCCAAGTCTTCCAAGGTTTCCACCACTGCTTTCCATAGTGGCTATACAAGTTTACATTCCCACAGCATTGGAGAGTGTTCCCCTTTTTCCCCACAACCTCCCAAGCATTTATCTTTCGGTATCATTTGTTTTTCTTTGATCCTTCAGCAGCTTAGTCTCTTTATGGAGAAAAGATGATATGTTTAAGTTCAAAGTGTTTTGTTTTTATTGATTTCCACTAATGATTAGTCGATGCTTGAAAACAGTTATTTGATGGGTGTTTTTTCTCATACATCTCTAATTCCTCACTTGTGATAGTCTCTGTTCATTTCTTTGCTCAATCTATGATTTGTTGTCATTTTGTTTTTATTTTTTCTTTGTTTTTTGGTAGTTTATATTTATTATAGAAAATCAGTGCTTTGACAGATGTATCTGCAGTGCAGGGTTTTCTTCACTCTTGGGATTTCTTTCCACTTTCCTTGATTTTTTGATGTAGAAGCTTTTGAGTTTGATTGAGACCCTTTTGGTCAATTTGGTGACCTTTAATTTTCTTGTGCAGCTGCTGTCTGATTTAGGAAAAGACTTTCTACGCCTGTGTCTGTAGTCTGCTGCCAAACTTTTTCTTCTATCCTTTCAGTTTTGGGTTTCCGTTGAGGTCTTTAATCCATCTGGAGTTGACTTTGTTACAGGGCGATGTGTGGGTAATTCATCTTCTACAATTGGTAATCCAGTTTGCCAACACCACTTGCTGAGGTGCTGTCTTTTCTCCATAGTGGTTTCTTGGCCCCCTTCAAATATGAGATGGCTGAAATTCTTCTGTGGCATATATCTGTGCTCAGATTTGGTCTTCGGTTTTGTTCCATTGGTCAAACAGGTTCTGTTTGTGCCCGTACCAGGCTGCTTTTATGAACCTATAGAACTCTCTAGTAAGTTTGAAATTCTGGTATAGGAGACCCTCTGTGTCGCTCTTTATCAGGGTTGGATGCTATCGGGGTTTCTTTGTTTTTTCCAAATGTAATTTAAAGAACTTGTTCCTAAGCCTTGTGAAGAAAGAAGAAACTCTTGGGGATTGAGTTGGGATTGTGTTATAATCTATACAGAGTTTTGGTCAAAATGGAAATTTTTACAATTCGGTTAAATTTCCCAATCCATGAGCATGGAGGTTTTTCCATCTTCTGAGTCTCTTCTTCAATTCTTTCTTTAAGGGTTTTTAAAATTTTCGTTGTAGAGGGCTTTGGTGTCTTTGGTTGGTTTTGTTCCTAGGTATCTTCTTGTTTTGGAGGCTATTGTGAGTGGGCATGTCTCCTTGAATTCCTTCACCAGTAGCTTGTTGTTGGTGTTTGTTGTAAAGAAAATGCCATGATTTTTTAAGGTGATTGTATCCTGCACTTTGCTGAAGTGTTAATCATTTCTAGGAGTTTTTGTGGAGTTTTTAGCATACCTAAGTAAACAATCATATCATCAGCAAATAGGGATTGTTTGACTTCCTCTTTTCCAATTAGTATTCCTTTAATATCCTTTTCTTGCCTTATTGCTCTAGCAAGTGTTTCAAGCACTATATTCAAGAGGAGTGGTGACAGGGGGCAGCCTTGCCGAGTTCCTCCCTTTAAAGGGAATGTTTCTGTCATTTCCCCATTTAGGATGATATTGGCTGTGGGTTTCCTGTATATGGCTTTGATTACTCATCTCTCCTTTTTTATACAAAAATGTGGGACCTCTGGGGCTCTTGGTCAAGCTTAGCCATCTGGCAGTGTTTTTCCACTAAGCAGTTTCTAGGGTCATTGGGTCAGTCACAAGGAAGTTTGAGCCCATTGTAGATCAACCGGACAACAGGATGTGTTGCAAATGTTTGCCCTGAGATAAGATCTGTATCTGCACATTCTTTCCACTGTGTAAACATTGCGGTTTGGCAGTCTGAAATGTTTCTTCCTTCCCTGCCCTATATATTCTGTTTGTGTTCCTACCATAAAGGAGACTTGATCTGAACCTGTCTTGTCTCCATTCCTTGCATCTCTTGTCTCTTCCCCTCCTTCTCTTCCAGACCCCTGTTGACTGACCCACTGGATGTGTCAAATGCCCACATTAAAAAAAAAAAAAAAAACAGAGGGGCTGGGCATGGTGGTGCACGCCTTTAATCTTAGCACTTGGGAGGCAGAGGCAGGTGGATCTCTGTGAGTTCAAGGCCAACCTGATCCACTGAATGAGTTCCAGGACAGCCTGAGCTACACGGAGACCCTGTCTCAAAAAGATTATGAATAAAACAGAGTGAACAAATAAATGATCTAACACTGCAGCTAAAAACACTTGAGAGACAACAACAAATGAACCCTAAACCCCACATAGAGGAAGAAATAATAAAAATCAGAGCAGAAATCAATGAAATAGAAACAAAGAAAACAATTCAACAATAAATGTATCCAAAAGCTGGTTCTCTGAATAGATAAACAAAATAGACAGAACTCTAGCCCAGTTAACCAAAAGAAAGATCAACTCCAAATCAATAACATTTGTGATGCAAGGGGAAACATCACAACAGATAAATAAAAGATCCAGACAATCATATTAGAATACTTCAAAAGTTTATACTCCATTAAATTTTAAAACCTAAGAGAAATGAATGAATATCTGGAATCCTGGTATTCACCAAAGATTAACCAAGAAGAGATTGACAGCTTTAATATACCTGTAATACTTGAGGAATTTCAAGATGTAATAAAAAGCTTCCCAACTAAAACAAGCCCAGGAACACATAGTTTCAGAGAAGAATTCTATAAAACATTTATAGAGGTCTTACAACCATTACTACTCAAACTTTTCAGAAGGTTACAAACAGAGGGAAATATCCCAGATTCCTTCTATGAAGCCAACCTCACTCTAATATGAAAACCAGGGAAAGACACAAACAAGAAAGAAATCTATAGACCCATATCATTAATGAACACAGATGCAAAATTTCTCAACAAAATCCATGCAAATCACATACAGACCCACTTCAAAAAGATCATCCATCATGACCAAGTGGTTTTCATACCAGAGATACAGGGATTGCTTGACATATGTAAATCAATAAATACCATAAACACATAAACGGACTGAAAGACAAAAACCTCACAGTCATCTCAATTGATGCAGAAAAAGCTTTCCAAAAAATCCAACATCCCTTCAAGCTTGAAGTACTAGAGTGAATTGTACTGAAGGGATTATTCTTCAATATAATCAAAGCCATATTCAAGAAACCCACAGCCAACATCATCCTTAATGGAGAAAAGTTGGAAGCATTCTCTTTCAAGGCAGAAACACAGCAAGGTTGTCCACTATTGCCACTCCTCTTCAGTATAGTGCTAGAAATGCTTGCTATGGCAATAAAGAAAGAAAGCAAAATTAAAAGAGTACTAATCAGGAAAAGAGGAAGTAAAACTATCACTTTTTTCAGATGATATGATAGTTTACCTAAGGGAAGCTTAAAACTACACCAGAAAACTCTTAGAAAAAATTAAAAGTTTCAGTAAAGTGTCAAGGGGTGGGATATAAAATAAACCTATAAAAATCAATAGCCTTTCTTTACACCAACAATAAGCAACTGGAGAAGGAATAAAAGGAGACCTTCCCAATCACAATAGCCTCAAAAAAATAAAATACCTAGGAATATACCTAAACAAAGAAACCAAAAACCTCTACAATAAAATTTTTAAAATCCTGAAGAAGGAGATTAAAAATTACAACAAAAGATTGAAAGACCTCCCATGCTCATGGATTGGAAAAATTAATATAGTAAAAATGTCCATTCTACCCAGATTATTATGCAGATTAAATACAATCCCAATCAAAATCCTCATGAGCTTGTTCACAAACTTGGAAAAAAATCCTTAAATTCATATGGAAAAACAAAAGACCCTGCATAGCAAAAGCAACACTGAGTGAGAAGTGTAATCCAGGGGGGATTACTTTTCCAGACTTCAAGCTATATTACAGGGCTATAGTCATAAATACAGACTGGTACTGGCAGAAAAACTGAACCATTGACCAATGGAACAAAATTGAAGACCCAAACTTGAGCTCATCTAACTGCAGCCACCTGATATTTGACAATGGGGCCAAAAAAGCTCAATGGAGGAAAGACAGGATCTTCAGCAAATGGTGTTAGCACACGTGGATCACCATTTGTAGATGAGCAAAATTAAATCCCTACCTCTAGCTCTATATAAAAATAAACTCCAAGTGGATCAAAGATCTCATCCTGAAACCTGAAACCATGAAGGTGATAGAAGAAAAAGTCAGCAGCAACCTCTAAGGCATAGGTATAGGAAAAGACTTTCTAAATCAAAAAGCAGCTGCATAAGAAATAAAGACAAGTCGGACCTCATCAAACTCAAATACTTTTGTACAGCTAAAGAAACAAACAAGGGAGTGAAAAGAAACCCACAGAGTGGGAGGAAACTGTCCTAGTTTGTCTTCCATTGCTGTGACAAAACACTCTGACCAACACTAACTTGGGGAGGAAAGGGTTTATTCAGCTTACAGTTCCTGGGTCACAGTTCATCACTTAGGCAGCCCAAGGCAGGAACTCAGGGCAGGAACCAGGAGCTAGGAGCTGAAGCACAGGCCATGGAGGGATGCTTTTCACTGGCTTGCTCACCTGGCTCATGCCCAGCCTGCCTTCTTATACAGTACACAACAACCTGCCCAGGGTGGCACCATTCATTGTGGGCTGGGCCCTCCCACATTGCCTGACAATCAAGACAATACTCCACAGACAAGGCCACAGGCCAATCCAATGGAGCCAATTCTCCAATTCAGAGTCCCTCATCCCAGGTGTGTCAAGTTGACACTAAAGCTATCCAGCACAATTGACCCCTTGTCAACTTGACACACAAAACACATCACTATTAAACCACCACCTTTCCAGTTCTTATCCCCAAAGTATGATGTTAACATTAATCACAACCTAAGACAGTACAACCTTAAAAGCCCCACAGTCCTTAAAATGTCCAAACGCTTAAAAGTCCAGTCCATTAAAAGTCTCTTAATTGTGAGCGGCTGTAAAATCCAAAACAAGTATTGTCTTATTTCAAAGGGAAGAATCAGGCACACTCAAACAAAACGTAAGTACAGCAAGTAGCTCAAGGCTGGACACCTGGGACTCACTCATGATCTTCTGGGCTCCAAAGTGTTTCAGCAGCTCCCCTTCTCTGACTCTGCCATCCGTGGCACACAGCTCATCTCTCAGGCCTAGGCTGATTTCATTCCACACCTGCCGCTGCTGTTGGTGGTCGTCCCATGGTCCTGGCATCTCCAAAAAGCTGGGGTCGCCACTAAAACTGAGACAGCAACATCACCAGTGGTCTCTTCTGACGTCTCCTGGTGCAAAGCCTTAGCTTCTCTCCATGTCCCCTGCAGTCCTGGGGTATTCACTGCAACTGAGGTGCACTTCCACCAATGGTCTTTCCTAACCTCTCACAATGCCAAGCCTTCGCTGCTCTCTGTGACCCCCTCAAATTTTAACACCACAGCCATATAGGAGACTCCTACACACTACCAAGTCCTGCTTCTGGCTTGAGATGGAAGCTCAGGCCCCTTCTGGAACATAGCTTCTGTGTGCTGACCCTGAAGAAATTCTTCCTGGAAGATTTCACCACAGTGATGCTGGTCTCTTGATACTTACAGCTGATTTTTCAGCCCCAGCTAACCAGCATTAATTGTCCCAGTAAAACAAAGGATTCACTTCAAGTTCTGTCTCTTGTCACAGCTGATTCTTCAGCCCCAGCTGACCAGAACCCACAGATTAAACAGTCCTGATGATCTCTGCTTCGATTTGAAACTAGAAACTTTACAAGACAGGCCTCCATATTCTACAACTCCTTCAGCAAACTGTTCCAAGTTCCACAGCCACAATCTTTAGGCATTCAATGATTTTTCTAGTACAAAGTTCCAAACGCTTCCACAATCCCTCCCCAAAACACGAAGGTCAGGTCTGTCACAGCAATAGCCCACTCTCTGGTACCAATTTCTGTCCTAGTTTGTCTTCCATTTCTGTGACAAAACACTCTGACCAACACCAACTTGCGGAAGAAAGGTTTTATTCAGCTTGCATCTCCTGGGTCAGAGTTCATCACTTAAGGAGCATGAGGCAGGAACTCAGGGTAGCAACCTGGAGGCAGGAGCTGAAGCGCAGGCCATGGAGGGATGCTGTTCACTGGCTTGCTCCCCTGGCTCATGCACAGCCTGACTTCTTTTTTTTTTTTTTTTGAATTCTTTTATTTTAATTTATTTATTTATACATATATTTTTTATCAAATCAAGACCCGTGTTCCCCCTATCCCCCCAAACCTCCAGAGCTCATGCATTCTGCCAAACTTGCTATTCATCTCTTTCTCAGTCTTTCTCAATATTCTCCATGGGGAAGTTGACTGTTTTGAGCAAAAGTTCACTGTTTCAGTTAGTTCTTTGATGCAGTCCTTTCTGTTGTTGTTGTTGTTGTTGTTGTTGTTGTTTCCAGTATGCATCACTCCCAACTGCTTTGGACAAAAACTCAAGGGGCTGTGCACAAGAAATACTTACAACTAGGTAATTGGCACTAGCATCCACAGATGAGGGATACCATTCGTCGTTTGTTTTTCTGGGATTGTGTTACTTCACTCAGCAGGATGTCCTCTAGCTCCAGCCATTTTCCTACAAAGCTCATGATGTCATTTTCCTTTACTGCTACATAGAACTCCATTGTGTAGATGTACCACATTTTCTCTACCCACTCATCAGCTGAGGGGCATTTGGGTTGGTTCCAGCTCTTTGCTATTGTGAAGAGAGCTGAAATAAACATGGCCGTGCACGTATCTCTGCGGTAGGGTGAGTCTTGGGGGTACATGCCCAGGAGTGGTATGGCTGGGTAGGGTGGCAAGTTCATTCCAAGTCTTCCAAGGGTTCTCCACACTGCTTTCCATAGTGGCTGCATGAGTTTACATTCCCACCAGCAGTGGATGAATGTTCCCTTTTCTGCACAACCTCTCCAGCACTTGGTATCATTCGTTTTCTTGATCCTAGCCAGTCTTATTGGAGTAAGATGTTATCTTAAAGTGGTTTTGATTTGCATTTCCTTAATGATTAGTGATGTTGAA
>VZQC01004360.1:0-64888 GCA_009823505.1 Rhizomys pruinosus
ATTCACAGAAGATTTCACCACAGTGATGCTGGTCTCTTGTTACTTACAGCTGATTTTTCAACCCCAGCTAACCAGCATCAATTGTCCCAGTACAACAAAAATTTCACTTCAGGTTCTGGTCTCTTGTTACTTACAGTTGATTCTTCAGCCCCAGCTGACCAGAACCCACAGATTACACAGTCCTGATGATCTCTGTTCCCCTTTAAAACTAGAAACTTCAGAAGCCAGGCCTCCATCTTCTACAAATCCTTCAGCAAAACTGCTCCAAGCTCCACAGCAACAATCTTTAGATGTTCAATGATCTTCCCAGCCCAAAGTTCCAAACACCTCCACAATTCTTCCCCAAAACACCAAAGTCAGGTCTGTCACAGCAATACCCCACTCTTCTGGTACCAATTTATATTCTAGTTTGTCTTCCATTGCTGTGACAAAACCCTCTGACCAACAGAAACTTGGGGAGGAAAGGGTTTATTCAGCTTACATCTCCTGGGTCACAGTTCATCAGTTAGGGAGCCCAAGGTAGGAACTCAGAGCAGGAACCTGGAGGCAGGAGCTGAAGCACAGGCCATGGAGGAATGCTGTTCACTGGCTTGCTCTCCTAGCTCATGCCCAGCCTGACTTCTTATACAATACACAACAACCTGCCCAGGGTGGCACTACTCATTGTGGGCTGGGCCTTCCCGCACTGCTCGATCATCAAGGCAATACTCCACAGATGTGGCCACAGGCCAATCCAATGGAGCCAATTCCCCAACTGAGGCTCCCACAACCCAGGTGTGTCAATTTGACACTAAAGCTATTCAGCACAAAGTCCTAGAGGGAATTAGATTGGAGGGATCATTCCTCAGTGCAATCTAAGCCATATACAAGAAACACACAGCCAACATCATCCTAGATGGGAAATGACAGAAGCATTCTCTTTAAAGGTAGGATCTCGACAAGGCTGCCCCCTGTCACCATTCCTTTTCAATATAGTGCTTGAAACACTTGCTAGAGCAATAAGACAAGAAAAGGAAATTAAAGAAGTTCTAATTGAAAAAGAAGAAATCAAACTATCTTTTTGCTAATGTTATGATTGTTTACTTAAGGGATGCTAAAAACTCCACCAGAAAACTCCTAGAAACGATTAAGAGCTTCAGTAAAGTGGCAGGATACAAAATTAACCTAGAAAAATCAGTAGCATTTCTTTACACCAAGAACAAGCAACTGAAGAAGGAATTCAAGGAGACCTTCCCACTCACAATAGCCTCCAAAACAATAAAATACCTAGGAACAAACCTAACCAAAGACCTCTACAACAAAAATTTTAAACCCCTGAAGAAGGAACTTGAAGAAGATTTCAGAAGATGGAAAAACCTCCCATGCTCATGGATTGGGAAAATTAATTTAGTAAAAATATCCATTCTACCCAAACTGTTGTGTAGACTTAACACAATACCAATTAAAATTCCCAAGAGTTTCTTCACAGGATTAGAAGAAAATAGTCCTTAATTTCATTTGGAAAAATAAAAGAACCCAAATAGCCAAAGCAACCATGAGTGAAAAGACCATTACTGGGGGGATCTCCATACCAGACTTCAAACTATACTACAGGGCTACAGTCATAAATACAGCTTGGTACTGGCACAAAATCAGACCTGTTGAACAATGGAACAAAACTGAAGATCCAAACTTGAACACATACAATTTCAGCTACCTCATATTTGGGAAGGCAGCCAAGAAGACACAATGGAGGCAAGACAGCATCTTCAGCAAATGGTGTTGGCAAATCTGGATCACCAGTGGTAGAAGAATGAAATTAAACTCCTACCTCTCGCCCTGTACAAAAGTCAACTCCAGATGGATCAAACACCTCAATGTGAAACCTAAAACTCTGGAGGCAATAGAAGAAAAACTTGGCATCAGACTACAAGACATAGGTGTAGGAAACGATTTCCTAAATCAGACAGCAGCTACGCAAGAATTAAGGTCAACAATTGACAAATGGGACCTCATTAAACTTATTAAATTAGAAAAAGAAAAAAAAAACAAATGTATCACTCAAAAGATGGAGCAAATAGCTGAACAGAGACTTCACAATTGAGGAATTAGAGCTGGCTGAGAAACATCTTAAAAAGTGTTCAATGTCTCTAATCATTAAGGAAATGAAAATTGAAACCAATTTGAGATATCATCTCACTCTTATAAGACTGGCTAGGATCAAGAAAACAAATTATACCAAGTGCTGGAGAGGTTGTTGTGAAAGGGGAACAGTCATCCATTGCTGATGGGAATGTAAACTTGTACAACTATTATGGAAAGGAGTGTGGAGAACCCTTGGAAGACTCAAAATGAACTTACCACCTGACCCAATCATACCACTCCTGAGTATATACCCACAAGACTCTTCTTACTGCAGATATACATGAAAAGCTATGTTTATTGCAGCTCTGTTCACAATAGCAAAAAGCTGGGGCCAACCCAAATGCCCCTCAGCTGACGAGTGGATAGAGAAAATGTGGTACATCTACACAATGGAGTTCTATGTAGCAGTAAAAAAAGAAAACATCATGAACTTTGCAGGTGAATGGATGGAACTGGAAGATATTATGTTATGTGAAGTTACACAGTCCCAGATAAACAAAGGACGAATGGTATCCCTCATCTGTGGATGCTAGCACCAATAACCTAGTTGTAAACATTCCTTGTTGGGAGTGATGCATATTGGAAAAACAACAATATCAACAACAGAAAAGACTACAATCAATGAAATGACTTAAAAGGTGAATCTGGTGGGGTAGGGATTTGGGAGGGGAACATGAGTCTAGATTCGGTTTGTTACATAATCTTTTACAAAAAATATGTAGAACAATAAATTAAAAAAAAATAAATTTTAAATCATTAACAAAAAGTCCAGCCACTCCAAGAAACTTCAAAACTTCCAAGGATTTCATTAAATGTGTTCTTTCTCAGACAGCCTTCCTAAAAATATACAGAGATCATGTGTTCAAAATAACTACCTTCAAACTTTATTGTGCTTTTCTTATTGTGTTCATTTAAAATTAGTTTTTAATTGCACTGTTCCTTTCATATCAATTTTTATCTTGAGATGGTGATTTTTAATAATATGGCCATTCAAAATCTATTAAATTAAATTCTGTCTCAAGCATGCTTGCTAAGATACTAATTTTTAAATCTAATACCTGTGTACCCTGAGTCACCTTTAAGTAAAAATGTGAACAATAAATTAATTTTAAAAAGTCCTAGGCAATTTTGGATTCTTTCAAATGTGTTTTCCCCCTTTAGGCTCTACTTAATCCATTTAAAGGAAAAAACATTGCTGGAAAAGGACTCTTTCCACAGGTTCCCAAACCATGTGACTTGTGACCTACCGCTGAGCTGAAAATTTGGCATCTTAAATAACAAGTCATCCCAAATCACGTTTATCTTTAACTGCCTTTTAAAATCAACCTAAAATAGCACCATTTTTTTTTTTAATTTCAGCACTCTAAAAGCAGAAACGGGTGGATTTGTATGGAGAATTTCAGGCCAGCCCAGTCTGATTAAAGCTCTAACTCTAATAAAGTGATCTTTAGTAACTATTGCTTATTGAGAACTCAGTTAAAAATACTCTAAGGTTTTGATTTAAAAATTAACTTGTTATAATTTTTACTGCCTAGATAAACTTACTGTTTTATTTCAGTAAAGGCTAACTCTAGGACTAAGATTAACCATGTTTCTTCCTAACTCAGGTCTGTTAATATATCTAAACAACTAATAAATAAATTTATTTATTAAGAGTAAATAAAAATTTAAAAATATGATAATTCAGACCTTTACTGGGTATATTCTGTCATCTACCAGTTACAATCTGTCAACACCCAAAACAGATCTGTAAAACCCACTATAAATTTTATACCTTAAATAATGTATCTAGGGGTTGTGATAATCAAAAGTGAAAATCATATACATAAACCTATTTCTTTAGGATCAAAACTTAATCAGGTAATTTAAAAACACAATGTATGTTTAGTCAAGGTTTATCTAATTAATATTTTATTTTTATCCAGTATTTACTTGCAGAGTATATGGTTTTAAACTAAATTACTTATGTTAATTAACAATTGGTCAAATACCATCAACATAAAAAATTAGTCACATTTAAATCAATTGGAAATACAAGTTGTTATTATTTTTTACTCCTAATTCATATTAAATTTCTGATGACAGCTTTGAAAAAAATGATATCACTGAAGTCTCTTCATGCAAAAAGTCGCAGTATAAGGGGAAAAGGACCTACAGACACAGTAGATGAAGGCAAAACATTTATGTGGCAGTCACAAATGCATTTTTTAATGCCCACTGAGGGATTCTGTGAATCACAAGAGCAGGTCAATGTATCATTGCCCTTTGATAACAGGAAGCTGATTGGCTGTAAGTAGGGTAATAGCCATCAGAAGACAGCTTTTAAATCCTGGCTCCTCTATGGTATCTATTGACTTGAGAAGCTAGGTTAAGAACTCTGACTACATCACCTTCCTCATCAGTATAGTGAAAATATTAGTACCTACTTTGTAAGTTTCCTGGAAAAATACAATGAGATCTGTAAAATGTATAATGAACTTTAAATCACAGTTATTTTCCATAGAGAGTTATTAGCTTGTATTAGTTACTTTTTCACGGCTGTGATAAAATACTATGACCAAGGGAACTTATAGATGGAAGAATGGAGTAGTTTATTGGACATATGGTTACAGAAGGTTAGGAGTCCATTGTGGTGGGGAGACATGGCTGGAGGCAGCTGGAGCAGAAAGCTAAGAACTCATACAGATACAGGAAGCAGAGTGATGGAAAGGATGTGGGCAAGGATATAACCCACTCCAGTGACATATTTCCTACAGTAAGGCTACACCCCTGAAATCCCAAAAATAGTTTTACCAACTGGGGAAAAGTGTTCAAATATTTAGAACCACTGGGGATTTTCATTCAATGTACCACATTCCTCTAGCCTAGGGATTATTGCCAAAGTACCAGAGATAGTATGTATTTTATAAGAGTGTGTTTAGGGGGCTGGAGAGATGGCCTAGCGGTTGAGAGCGCTGACCGCTCTTACAGAGGACCCGGGTTCGATCCCCAGCACCCACATGGCGGCTGAGAACCGTCTGAAACTCCAATTCCAGGAGAACTCCAGTTCCAGGGGAATCCGACACCCTCTTCTGACCTCCGCTGCATTGCACGACACGGGTGCACAAACCTACATGCAGACAGTACACTCATACACATACAAAAATAAATAAAATTAAATTAAAATTATTAAAAAAAATAAGAGTGTGTTTAGATGTTACATTTACTCTTTCTGAGGAGACACAAACATCTTTCAACCACACAGAGCACCAGATACAGAGCAAATAAATGATTCCTCCCACATATACATAGTTAACCAGAGTTCCATTCACATAAGTAACAGGAGAGGCGTACATGTGGCATTACTCATAGAAGTGCGGTCTAATTTGTGTGACTACATCACCAAAGAGAATCTCCGTCCTGAGCAATCAATATATTTACAGATTTTTCTTTCATTTAGGGTGGAAAACTGAACTTGTATATGACAGCAACAGTCACTTTCCTTTGACAAGTTGTGAATCTCCATAGTCAACAATGACCACTTCGAAATGAAGCTTCTCTAATAGAGGCAAACAGCAGTCAATGGTCAAACAGGGTTATAAGCAATTTGAAGGATATATCATATTAATTTCACAAAACAATAGCAGTTTCTTCTTTACTAGGGCCATGAACCTCCTCAGCCATAGGGTCCATGCTACAGTAGTGGGCATGGCCCCCATCTTAGGGAGGCAGGTCTTAAATTATTCAATGAGAAAGTAGGCAGTATTTCATCAGTAGGCAAATATGACTTTTATGTTCATTATGCAGCATGCTCTATCTGTTGTGAACAATACTTCCCAACACCCTGTATAGCACCTTCAGCAATAGACGATTGGGCTAGTCTGTCCAGCTCAGTCCCACCTTACGTTTTCCATGCTATGATACCAAAGTTTGCAATAACCTAACAATTGGAACTTACCATCAAGTTCTGACAAGCAATTCACATCAATGGCAAGTGTCTGTATTATTCGAGGTGGGATTCAGGGACTTTATTGGCCATAAACACATAGAAGATATCATAGGAATGAACTTCTATAACTTCCCAATATCTATTTCCATCCACAAGTTATCTTTGTTTAAAATCTTTTTTTTAATTTTTTATTTATTTATTTTCGTATGTATATGAATGTACTGTCTGCATGCAGGTTTGTGCACCCGTGTCATGCAATGCCGCGGAGGTCAGAAGCGGGTGTCAGATTCTCCTGGAACTTGAGTTACAGATGGTTCTCTGCCACCATATGGGTGCTGGGGATTGAACACGGGTCCTCTGCAAGAGCAGTTGGCATTCTTAATATCTAGGCCATCTCTCCAGCCCCTTGTTTAAAATCTTTAACTATTGTTTTATAGGTACAGGCTAATACAGGAAGTTTTTTCAAACACCTAGATGGGCATGATCTATACCGTACCTAACCACAAAACTCCTAAGATTTTGAATGCTGCATCTGGCTCTTGAAGCCCATATCAACTGATTTCCGATAATTGCACCTTTAGGTGGGCTTACATATTTTTATGATGCCTTTATAAATCTGAAAAAAATACACCAATGTTAGCATTATATGATCCATACAATGAAACCTTTTAAAAGAGGCTGGGCAGGAGCTCTGAAGGCATACCATCCATTATTCCATGAAAAGGGCACTTGCTTTTGGGATTTGATAGCTAAAATATATGGTCCTGGACGTTAGAATATACAGTATGGAATGAAATGATCTTATAACTTCTATCAATTATTGCCTCAAAAGAACAAAGTTCTATACTGTTTGTAAAGGAAACAATGCCTTACCTCTGTCTTGTTTCTTCATCCCTGGGTTCATCTCCCTAACCCACAGCCTCAATAGAGCTGACTCAGGCAGTTTTACCCAGCTTTGGGCCAAGGGGAGGTGGATCTATGTGCTCATCTATTGTGCCACAAAGACTTCCTGGGTACAATTTCTGCCCAAATGCTTCTTCTGTCTGTCACCTTTACATGGCCACAGGTTGCCTATTGAAAGGGCCTCATGAGTAGAAGACTCTCCATTTACAGCATTCTTTCTAGCAAGAGAAACGTGCTAAGCTTCCACTGGAGGAATATTTGTGCAAAGACAGAGAAGTTTAATCTTTTTCACCTGCAGTGCTCTGTCATTTATAACTTTATTGAACTCTGTTCATACTTTAAAGTCTTATAGAGCCTCACAAGCATGGAATCTGGCTTCTTGTCAACTTTTCCGCTGAGGATTCCAGCTCCCCATAAATATTGCCCCCATTGCAGGGATTGGGATTTTCTTATTGTACTTCTGTTGAGAATGATTTATTGAAATGTACACACGCACGAGAGAGAGAGAGAGAGAGAGAGAGAGAGAGAGAGAGAGAGAGAGACTGTTTGGTACAGAACCAGGATCTAGGATATACTTGCATTATCATGTGGAATAGCAAGCCAACATGTCAACTTTATCCTAATTTTGCCCAATTTTCTGCTTTAAGTTTCTTCCTTAATGCAGGCAAGTTCTTTCTGAGAAGACTTAGCTTCACTTGCAGGTCTTGTCAGCTGCAGGGCCACATGATAGGTACCTTAGCATGTTTGCAGTCTTGTCCTGCACATGCTACTTTCAGGTATTTATGTAGTCTGTTAAGCATTTTGAGGCATCCTCATGCTTACATGATGAATTCATTGATTAAGGAGAAATGACCGTCTATATCACATGAAGGATGCTTAATGCTTCTCTTTAGATGCTTCCCCAATAGACACTCCTCCTTCAAACAGAGCAGCCATAGCACCCATAAAAAGACAATGTAGATGTTGCTATAGTCAGGGGCATGCCTGTTCAAAGGACTTGGAGAAAGGCATATTGCACCAAAACCCCTGACCAGATATAAACAGCCACCCCGGACAATGGGTTTGTATTAACACAGCTCCAGAACATACCACCCAGTCATGAAGTGAGTTCCGTTCTGCAAACAAGTCCTTTTGCCCTTATTGGAACAATATGAGTCCTCATCCCTTTTCAAACTCCTCCTCTTATAGCTTTATCTCTGTACACAAACACATTTAAACTACCCTTCTGCTTGATCAGTGTGGCTGCTGAGCCAATTACCACCAGTCAGTGCCCACCCTTCATCACTAGTAATAAAGGTATATTTGTATCTCTGGGACTGGCTGCTTTCTCTTCTATATGTGATTACCATTCCTAACATTTTGGTCCTGAAACCTGAGAGGATCTTCTGAACAAGATCTTTTTAACACCTCTTCTCCCCTCCTTCTTTTCCAAGTCCACCAAATTCCAATCAGCCCTTCATGCCAGCCTGTTTTGGGTAAATGTCAAGCCAGTACATGACCTGGAGAAAGAAAACTCTGGAAGTTTCACATGTAAAGGTGTCTTCCCATCACTTTTTTAACTCATGAAAAGAAAAGCAGGTTTTACCTCAAGTCAACATGGCAAACTTCACCTATGTTTTCTGGCCATTACACCTTTCTCACATATTAAAAAGTTAAATATATAAATTTCTTGCCTTCTCTCATTCTGGGTGAACCTAGATTTCAGGTAATGATATTATATGAGTCTATGATAATTATTTTCATGTGTTGAGATTTCACAGTATTGTGTCATGTATGTCTTTGATAATTGTTTTCATGTTTTGTTCAAGTCAAACTGTGACTACTTCAATGTTTTTTGCCTCTTTTTTTCTTTTTTTGAGACAGGGTCTCCCTATAGCCCTAGCTGGCCTGAAACTCACTGTGTGGACCAGGCTGGCTTTACACTCATAGAGATTCCCCTTACTCTGCCTCCCCAGTGTTGGTATCAAACCTGAGCCCCACCATTTCTGGCATTTCATTTTTATTATTTATTGTGTGTTAAAATTATTAGTTTCATTTTTATCTTCATCATGCCCAATTAAAATACCCATGTGCAAATTTATAAACGTAAGCATTTTGGTAATATATTAACAGGCTGGAGAAATACATACTGCCTTATAAACTTGGGTATTCTTGACAACTTAAAACATATTAAACTATATCTTTGGGATTTTTACATGATTTCCAAAACATTTAAATGATGTTTATATAAAACAGCATTAATTAAAGCAGTAAGACAACTAGTTCATTAAGCTACAAAATTTAATTTTATATACATAGATTTTGAGTATGATTTCCTTTCAAAACAGGTTCAAGTAAATATATATTAATTAAAAAATTTGGTCCTTTTGAGACAGGGTCTCCCTGTAGCTCTGACTGTCCTGGAACTCACTTTGTAGACCAGGCTGGCCTTGAACACTCAGAGATTCACCTGCCCTGCCTCCCAAGTGCTGAGATTAAAGGCGTGAGCCACCACACCTGGCCCTAAACTTTATTTTAATTATGTAATAGAAGTAAATTTTTTTTCTTTTCAAAATCATCTTGATATAAAATTAAAGAAAGTCTTTTATTAAGACATGTAGAATAACAACTATGTATATTTAATAAATGTCCTTATGTTATTTCCAATCTACAATGAAGATGACAGGAAATATAAACTCAATGAAGTGTTATTGTAAAATCTTGGTTGCCGAAACTCCATACTATGCATGATCATGTATGTATACAGAGTTTACAAGTGCTTACATTTTAAAATAATAATAATTTAATGTCAAATTGGCTAATAAGTAATTATGTATAAACTGGATGTGTTAAATGATACCTGCTTCCACTTGACTCCAAGTAAAATTATAATTTTAAGAGAAATGTTTCCAGATCAAATAAGTCTAAGGTAGATGTCCACATGTGCAGTATACCAACTAAAGGGAAAGAATAATGGTAAGGGAAAACACAGGATGTTAAGTGAAAGTGTGACCATTCTGGTGAAAGAAATTCAAGTAGCTAGTGGTCCTAGCACTTTCTTTGGGAAAATTAACACGATTTTAATTAAGTTTAAATATTTTAAAAATCCATTTATTCTTGTTCCTTTTGAAAGACAAATTGTACTTAATTATAATATTCTGGCCAAGCCAGGCATGGTGGCACATTTAATCCCAGCACTTTGGCTACAAGGAGACCCTGTCTCAATAAGAACAAAATAATGATAATAATAATAATAATTATTATTATTATTATTATTGTCAAGATGTTTCTTCTTGATCCATTTCTCAATTCTGGTACTGTAATACGGCTCCTATTAGTTATGGATACAACTTAATTTTGAGAGATAACTACTTATCTTAAGTGAAGTTTTTTCTTTTTTTTCACATAAATTTATATTTATTTTTGAACAAATCTAGACCCGTGTTCCAGCCCATTCCCCCACCCCGCCAGTGCTCATGCATTAGGCCAAACATGCTTTTAATCTCTTTCTCAGTCTTTCTCAATATTCTCCATGAGGAAGTTGACTGTCTTGAGCAGAAGTTCACTGTTTCAGTCAGTTCTTTGATGCAGTCCTTTCTGTTGTTGTTGTTGTTGTTGTTGTTGTTGTTTCCAATATGCATTACACCCAACTGCTTAGGACAAAAGCTCAGGGGGCCATACACAAGAAATAATTACAACTAGGTAATTGGCACTAGCATCCACAGATGAGGGATACCATTTGTCATTTTTTTTTTTTTCTGGGACTGTGTTACTTCATTCAGCATGATGTCCTCTAGCTCCAGCCATTTTCCTGCAAAGCTTGTGATGTCTTTACTGCTGCATAGAACTCCATTGTGTAGATGTACCACATTTTTTCTACCCACTCGTCCGTTGAGGGACATTTGGGTTGGTTCCAGCTCCTTACTATTGTGAAGAGAGCTGCAATAAACATGGCCGTGCATGTATCTCTGTGGTGGGGTGAGTCTTGAGGGTACATGCCCAGGAGTGGTATGGCTGGGTCTGATGGCAAGTTCATTCCAAGTCTTCCAAGTGTTCTCCACACTGCTTTCCATAGTGGCTGTACGAGTTTACGTTCCTACCAGCAGTGGATGAGTGTTCCCCTTTCCCCACAACCTCTCCAGCACTTGGTACCATTTGTTTTCTTGATCCTAGCCAGTCTTATTGGAGTAAGATGATATCTTAAAGTGGTTTTCATTTGCATTTCCTTAATGATTAGTGATGTTGAGCAGTTCTTGAGGTGTTTCTCAGACATCTCTAATTCCTCGCTTGTGAAGTCTCTGTTCAGTTCTTTGCTCCATCTATTGAGCGGGTCGTTTGTTTTCTTTTTTCTTTGTTTTTTGAGTAGTTTATATATTCTGGAAATCAATGCTTTGTCAGATGTATCTGCAGTGAAGGTTTCCTCCCACTCTGTGGGATTTCTCTTCACTTCCTTGATTGTTTCTTTTGATGTACAGAAGCTTTTAACAGGGCCCCATTTGTCAATTGTCAACCTTAATTCTTGTGCGCTGCTGTCTGATTTAGGAAGACTTTTCTATGCCTATGTCATGTAGTCAACTGCCAAATTTTTCTTCTATCACCTTCAGAGTTTGGATTTTCATGTTGAGGTCTTTGATCCATCTGGAGTTCACTTTTGTACAGAGCAAGAGGTAGGGGTTTAATTTCATTTTTCTACAAGTGGTGATCCAGTGCTGTCTTTTCTCCATTGTGGCTTCTTGGCCCCCTTGTCAAATATAAGATGGCTGAAATTGTATGTCCTCAGATTTGGATCTTCGGTTTTGTTCCATTGGTCAACAGGTCTGTTTTTGTGCTGGTACCAGGCTGTTTTTATGACTAGCCCTGTAGTATAGTTTGAAGTCTGGTATAGAGATCCCCCCTGTGTAGCTCTTTTCACTCAGGGTTGTTTTGGCTATTCGGGGTCTGTTGTTTTTCCAAATGAATTTAAGAACTTTTGTTTCCAAGCCTGTGAAGAATTTTGATTGTGTTAAATATATACAATTTTGATTTTGTTAAATATATACAAGATTTTGATTGTGTTAAATATATACAAGAGTTTCAGTAAAGTGGACATTTTTACAATGTTAATTTTCCCAATCCATGAGCATGGGAGGTTTTTCCATCTTCTGATGTCTTCTTCTATTTCTTTCTTTAAAGGTTTAAAATTTTTGTTGTAGAGATCTTTTGGCTGTCTTTGGTTAGGTTTTTTCCTAGGTATTTTATTGTTTTTTTTTTATTTATTTTTATTGATGCTTTGTGTATTTCATACATCATTTTCCAATTCAGTTCAGGCATATATCCCCTTCCTTCCTCTCCCCCCTCCCCACCCCCCTACCCATCACAGATCGTGCATTCTGCCGTAAGTTTTCTGCATCTTTCTCTGCTTTTTTGTTTTGTTTTGTTTTCATTTTTTTTAACAATAGGTGATAATTTGTGAGTACAAGCATCCTCATGTAAAACCAATTTGCAAGCAGTTGTGCCCAAACCCACACAGCTCATGGGTCCCACCATCTGAAAGGGGGGGCTTGTATGTTCAATCAAGTTGATCAAATGTGTGTCCAGTCTATATTGTTGTAGTTTCAGCATTAACCCCAATCAAAGCCCTTACATTCTAACCCCCCTCTTCCGCAGATTGTTCCCTAGGCTTAGAAAAGGGCACAGTGGATGAGAAGCAAAACCTCTACTTTCTCTGGAGCTGATGTCTTGGTCTCTAGTCAGTTCTGGCTGTTTTCTTTCATGGCTGCCAGTATTTTATTGTTTTTTAGGCACTGTGAGTGGGAATGTCTCTTTGAATTCTTTCTCCAGTTGTTTTTGTTCTTGGTGTAAAGAAAGGCCATTGATTTTTTAAGGTAATTTTGTATCCTGCCACTTTGCTGAAGCTGTTTATCGTTTCTAGGAGTTTTCTTGTGGATTTTTTAGCATCCCTTAAAAAAAAATCATATCATCAGCAAATAGGGATATTTTGACTTCCTCTTTTCCAATTTAGTACTCCCTTAATTTCATTTTCTTGCCTTATTGCTCTTCAAGTTTCAAGATATTGAAGAGGAGTGGTGACAGGGGCAGCCTTGCCGAGTTCCTACCTTTAAAGGGAATGTTTCTGTCATTTCCCCATTTAGGAGATATTGGCTGTGGGTATCCTGTATATGGCTTTGATTATATTGAGGAATGATCACTCCCATCCAATTCCTTCTAGGACTTTAAGCATGAAGGGATGCTGGATTTTGTAAATGATTTTTCAGCATCAATTTAGATGATGGTGTGGTTTTTGTCTTTGATTCCGTTTATGTGTTTGATGATGTATATTGATTTTCATATGTTGAACCATCCCTGCATCTCTGGTATGAATCCAACTTGGTCATGATGGATGATCTTCTTGATATGGCACTGTATGCGATTTGCTTGTTTAGAATTTTGGCATCTGTGTTCATTAGGGAGATGGGTCTATAATTCTCCTTTTTAATTGGATCTTTGCCTGGTTTTGGTAATAGAGTGATGTTGGCTTCATAGAAGGAATTTGGGAGATTTCCCTCTGATTGTATACTTCTAAAACAGTTTCAGTAACAATAGTTGTAGGTCTTTTGAAATGTTTTATAGATTCTGCCATGAAACCATCTGGGCCTGGGCTTTTTTTAGTTGGGAGGCTTCTTCTACATCCTCTATTTCTTCATAAGTTATGGTCTGTTTATGCTGCTGATCTCTTCTTGGCAGAGCTTTGGTGATTCCCAGGATTTCAGATATTCATCCATTTCTTCTAGGTTTTCAAACTTGGTAGAATATAGGTTCTTGTAATATTCCCATATGATTTTCTGGATCTTTTCCTTGTCTGTTGTGATATTTACCTTTTCTTATTGGATTGTATTGATTTGGAGTTGTTCCTTCTTTCTTTTGGTTAACTGGGCTAGAGGTTTATCTATCTTGTTGATTCTTTCAAAGAACCAACTTTTGGCTTCATTGATTTTTTTTGTATTGTTTTCTTTGTTTATATTTTATTGATTTCTGCTCTGATTTTTGTTATTTCTTCCTGTCTTTTGCATTTAGGGTTCATCTGTTGTTGCCTCTCAAGTGTTTTTAGCTGTAGTGTTAGATCATTCACTTGTGCTCTTTCTGTTTTTCTAATGTAGGCATCCAGGGCTATATACTTTTCTCTTAGGACTGCTTTTAAAGCATCCCATAGGTTTTGTTGTGTTGTATTGTCATTGTCATTCAGTTCCAGGAATGCTTTTATTTCTTTCTTTATCTGTTCCTTGACCCATTCATTATTCAAGATTGTGTTGTTTAGTCTCCATGTGTTCTTGTCTTGTAGGCAGAGGGCTTGTCCTGGTGTTGATGTTGAGCTTTATTGCACTGTGATCTGATAGAATGCATGAAATTATTTCAATCTTTTTGTATTTGTGGAGGTTTCTTCTGTGTCCCAGTATGTGGTCGATTTTGGAGAATGTTCCATGGGGTGCTGAGTAGAAAGTGTATTCTCTGGTATTAGGATGGAATATTCGGTAGAGGTCTATGAGGTCCATTTGGTGTATCATATCGTTCAGTTCAGATGTCTCTCTGTTTATTCTTTGTCCTGTGACCTATCCAAAGGACTCAGTGGGGTATTGAAATCCTACTATGAGTGTTCTGGGGTTAGTCTGTACTTGTGGTCCTGGAGAATTGTCTTTATAAAATTTGGTGCACCAGAATTTTGGGGCATAATATATTCATAATTGTGAAATCTTCTTGGTGAGTTGTTCCTTTAATAAAAATGTAATGGCCTTCTTTGTCTCTTCTGATTTCTTTTACTTTGAAGTCTATTTTGTCTGATATTAAAATAGCAACACCTGCTTTTTTTGGTACCATTTGCTTGGAATATTTTTTCCCATCCTTTCACTTTAAGGTGGTGCCTGTCCTTGAAGGTAAGATGTGTTTCTTGTAGACAGCATATCGATGGATTCTGTTTCCTGATCCAATTCTCCAGTCTATGTCTTTTTGATTGGGGAATTTAGTCCATTAATATTTAAGGTTATGACTGATAGGTTTGTGTTGCTTCCTTTTGCCTTATTATCCATTTGTGGTTTGGTTTTTGGTTTCTACTTCTGTCGTTATGCTTTTATTGATTTCTCTTTCTAGGTGCCTGGGGTTGGTTGCTTCTTTCTTCTGTTCTTTGAATTGCTTCCAGTATTCTCTGGGAAGGGTTGGTTTTCCGGCCATGTATTCTTTCAAATTGTTTATGTCATGGAAGGTTTTTCTCTCTCCTTCATCTATAATTGACATTTTTGCTGGGTATACTAACCTGGGTTGGCATCTATTGTCCCTTAACACTGGGAATGCTTTGCTTCAGGTTCTTCTTGCTTTCATAGTTTGCATTGAGAAGTCAGGTGTAATTCTGATAGATTTCCCCTTATAGGTCACTTGTTTTTTCTCTTGTGGCTTTAAGGATTTTGTCTTTGTTTTGGGTGTCAGCATTTTAAATATGTTGTGGCATGGAGAATTTCTTTTCTGATCTTGTCTGTTAGGAATTCTATGTGCTTCTTGTATTGGTATTGGCTTGTCCTTTTTTAGTTTGGGGAAGTTTTCATCTATTATTCTGTTGAAGATCTGATCAATACCATTCTCTTGGGATTCTTTCTCTTCCTCTATTCCTATGATGTGCAGGTTTGTCTTTTCATAGTGTCCCACAGCTCCTGGTTGTTCCACTTTTGTGTATTTTAAATTTTTTCATAATCTTTCCTTGAGGTTTTTAGTTGTTCTTCGTTATCTTCCAGGTCTGATATTCTTCGTTCTCCTCCCTCCATTCTGCGTCTGAGCCTTTTTTCCATTCCTTTCCTTTCCTCTTGAATGGATGAGTGTTTGATTTCCTTTTTCATTTCCTCTTCTGATTTCTTTAGTATTTCTACTTCTTTTTGGAGCTTCTCAATCTCTTCTTGTAGCTCGTTGGTTGCTGGTTGGTTTCCTTATCTTTTCAGCATGGGATCTTTTCAGTGTTCTACTTCCTTCTGGAGCTTGTCATTCTCTCTCTCTAGGTCCTTCTTGAGTTCTTCATTCTCTTTTCTTAGTTCTTTGATTTGTTTTTCTTATTTAATTTGTTATTTTATATTTAATTGTTCTAATCTGTGTCCTGGGGCATCCCCAGAGGGATCCCACTGCAGGAGTCTTCCATAGGGTTGGTAGAGCTTGGCATGGGATTATCCTGCCCCTTTCCAGTGTTGTCTCTTCTTCGTGATCCTGGTATATGGTCTTCTCCTTGCCTATATTCCAATGTGAGTCCTAAATGCCTCTTCACTGTGTTGAAGGCTTGCTTTGCTTGCCTCCTTCAGATGCCTTCTTAATCCCAGTTGGTGGGGGGCTTTTCAGCCGGCCCAGGTACCTTCCGCTGGCCTCAGGAGATCTCAGATGTGAAGTTTTTTCTATGGATAAGAGCTCTCCTGAGCTGCAAAACTCCTCATGCCAAGAATTAAGAATTATCTGTGCTGTTAGATATAGCTGGTATGCATTTTATAACATGTTATGTTATACATTTAAACGGATCTTAAGGCCACTACTGTCTATTTTTTTTTTTTTTTTTTTTTTTTGGTCTTTTCGAGACAGGGTCTCCCTGTAGCCCCAACTGTCCTGGAACTCACTCTGTAGACCAGGCTGGCCTTGAACTCACAAAGATCCGCCTGCCTCTGCCTCCCAAGTGTTAGGATTAAAGGCGTGTGCCACCACGCCCGGCCACTACTGTCTCATTAAATTCAACAAACCAGACTGCTTAAGCGATGGTTCAGTGGTTAAGAGTGCTGGCTGCTTTTGCAGAGGACCCAAGTTCTAATCCCAGAACCTACATGGCAGCTATATACAGTCCATAACCAAATTCCAGAGGCCCTGGCTCCTTCTTCTGACCCCTGTGGGCATTGCACAACATGGATGCAATAGCATACATGCAGGCAATACATGCATACACATAAAATAAAAACAATAATAAATAAAAATTTTAAAAAATAGACGAAGACATCTTGAAGTTTTTAGATCATCTTAATGTATTGCATTATAAAAATATATTGGGCATAAGTATCCATATCTGTGCTTTAAATTAAAAATAATTTAGCTGAATATGTTTTAAGTGATTAACATAATTATTACAAAGTTAAACAGATGATTCAAAAAAAAAGGTCAAACATGCCAAATGTTTATCTTCTGGATATTTCAAACCGTAATGAGAAGTTAATACTTTTTAAATAGGATTATAAGTAAATTGATTATAATATAAAGGTTTTTAAATTTTTTTAAGGTTGAAATTCAATAACCTAAAGTAAAATTAATGATTGATTCTTGAGGTTATAACAAGGAGAAAAGGGGTTTCTTAAGTCCTTTAAATATAATTACTAAAATTTAAAATTAGTTTCACAGTGTTCCTACAAGGACAAAAGAATTCCTAGATGACTCATCAACTTAATATCAAACCCTCCATTCAACTGGAAGAAGAAGACAGAATTCACAGAAATGAACTATGAGATTCACGTGTGCCCACATCATCTGTGCAGTCATCCCTGTGGACTTCAGAGATGCTGGATGGTATCTCTGAATCGAATTCTGATCTTCAACTAGTTGACAATCTAGTACACCCAGGTAATGGAAACATTCTTTGTATTGCTCTGTAAACTCTTTTATAAATAGATATTTTTAATGGTTTCTGATATTACAGTTCGTATATTCCTAAGTGATAAAATAATGCTAATTTTGGTTTAAATTGAGCTACAAAAAGTGATATTTCTTTTCATTAGTCATGGTTTTTTTGTGGTTATGATTATTTGCTTACTCAAAACCCCTACCTTACTCAAAACTAGTTTTATGTTTAAAAGTTTCAAGGATTAGGGTTTTTTTTTACTTTTTGTATGTATAAATGTGCTCAAATGTTTAACAAAACAACTGCAACCGTATTTTGTTAAGAGCTACCTCCAAATTTGAGTTAACTCTTTTTATCTAAATTGTACAAAAGGTATCACTCTCTAATAACAATATTCATAATATTTTAGATTTTAATTGTTGACATTCCTTGATTAAAGGAGTATTTAATGTGCCCTATATAGTCCAATAGCTGGGACTAAAAACAATAAGAATGACAGTAGTTAAACAGTTTTTATATTTTATGGATAACAAGAAATGGGTGGTGCTATGGTGTTTTCTTCTTAAGTCCTGTTTTCATTTCTAATCAATACAAAAAAAATTGGTTATGACTACAAGGCATATAAATTTTGATTTATAAAATATTTGATCACTTGTTTCTATAAATGTTATTTTTGGTTATATAAATGGACATATTCTTGTTTTTCACTTATCTTTCAAAACTAAATCTGCTATGATACCAGTAAAACAAAATAGATTACTTCGTTATGCACAGTAAAAGCTAGTAGAGTTAGATGTTAGAGCTAGGCACTCCAGAGGAGGTTATAGCTATAAGATCTAAGTGGTAAAACCAAAACCAATGAAAACTAGAAGACGATAATTTGTTTACATATTCCAAATATAAATAAAATATTTGCAGAGTACAATGACTAAAAATACAGAGGAAACAGGCAATCTCATTCTTTACACATTTATTTCCTTAATCTGTTACATTTAGTCATATTCCTAAGCAATGTCCTTAATAATTTTAGTTTAATAATTCTCTTATATGCCAAATGGAAATGCTATGTCAAATACAGGTACAAAATAAAACAAATGGTCAATTGTAGGTAATAATTGCTAAATATTTTTATATGAACCAGGAGTTCCTTCCTTATTGGCTCTAGCAGCCGTACCTCTCTCCTGAAGACTGCTCTTCTTGTCTGCTGTGCAGCCACATCTACATCGGATCCTAGCAAGCCTTTCCTACCAACAGTGATAATAAATATGTGCCCCCCCCCCGAATTCACAAACTGTGATGCTTGGCCCACATGGGAAAATGAATGAAAATTCCTGGAAAGTCTGCGTCTTAATGCTGAATATGCTACAAAGGTTGATCGACTAGTTAGAACATCAGTGATTATGGAGAGGTATGGGATGTTGCAGGTCCAGGGCCTAAATACCATTTATCTTAGGGCATCTTTAGCCCCCTAAATAGTTAATCCCTGCCCACCTCACTTTCTGATTTAACATCCTGTGACGAAGAGATTAAAAAAAACTTTTTCTGCCCAGATAGACCAGATTATGCTGGTGTTAACTGCATTGCCTCAGCAGTCCAAAATAGGACAGCCTTGGAGTCCCTTACCACCTAGCAAGGAAGAACTTGCTTATTTGGAGAAAAAAAAAGTGCTGTAGGGACCTTATTACCCTCCTTATTGTACACTTTTTTTTTTTTTTTTGGCTCTTGACTAAGAAATATTTTCCAAAGATTCTTACAGAATCATAAGACTGCAGTAGCCCATAAGACTGCCCAAGACACCATCCAGGACTTAAATCAAGACTATACTCCTGTTCCACATCACCACAGGAATCACTAACCCCCTCTTCCAAAGGACCCAGATATGCAGAGGCCCCTGACAACACCTCTCAGCAGTAAGGAGTTAGTATTTATTTATGCTGCCTTCACACAAAACTATTGTTTTTCAAGTTCAATAATAAAGGGAGATAACACAACAACCCAGTGACTAGTTATAAACTGTCTTCCCCACTAATGGGCCTTTGTAGATGGTTGTTAGCCCCTGTTTTGAAATATGGCCCCAGAACATACCATCCTAGCCATAAGGGGATTCCTTTTCTGAAAATACTTCCACGCTTGTTTTATAAGTACCAATTCCCATAGCTCTATCTCTACCTATGAACATATTTAACTTCTTCTGCCTCTTGGTCAGCATAGAAGCTGCTTGGATTCTACTCTGGCCCCCAACCCTCATTGACTGACAATAGAGGTCCATTCCCATGGCTGAGGTTGGTGGCTTTCTCTTCTATTTGGTACTTCCATTCCTAACACAGACTGCCTGGGGATGTTCTATTTTCAATGCAAGTTGCACATCTGTCACCCATAGCAAGTACAAAGCAACTGCATTTTCCAAGCACATCTTTTGTTTTATCCTGTCCTATCCCAGGGTTGTGATCATCCTGCCTAGGGGGAAGTGAACAAAAGTCTATTCATTCAAGATAGGAAACCAGCAATAGAACAAAGGAATGATTTCTTTTATTTTTAATATTTTTTATTAATTTTATTTATTTCTGTATGTGTATGAATGTACTGTCTGCATACAAGTCTGTGCACCCGTGTCGCCGCAGAGTTCAGAAGAGGGTCTCGGATTCCCCTGGAACTGGAGTTCTCCTGGAATTGGAGCTTCAGACGGTTCTCAGCCGCCATGTGGGTGCTGGGGATCGAACCCGGGTCCTCTGTAAGAGTGGTCGGCGCTCTTAACTGCTAGGCCATCTCTCCAGCCCCAAAGGAATGATTTCAACCATTACTTGAGGGACCAATGAGTTTAATTGGAGATAATTATAAGAGTAAGTTGAAGGAAGCATGGACCTACGGAGCATGGGCAACCTACCAGGCAACTAAGCCTCCAAAGAAAAGTCCACCCCTGCCAATTCAATTGTGAATGAGTTATTTCAACCCTACCACACTTTCCACTAATGAGCACTTCCTACTTTTCTGGATTCTGTAGATGTTCCTAAGGAAAATACATAAGGATATGGAGCTTGGATCCACATATAAGTGAGAAAATGTGATATTTGTTGTTCAGGGTTTGGATTTGGTCACCCAGTATAATGAATTTTCTAGTTCCATCTAATTATCTCAAACTTCATAATTTCATTTTTCTTGACAGCTGAAAAAAACACAGAAATATAAACCTACCTAGTCACAAGCCACCTTATAACAGGCAGAGATGCTGAACAATGTACATTGGAGAAGAGAAGAGACAGCCACTTCAAGAAAAGGTGCTGGTGAAAAGGGAATACACAAATGAATGGATTCCATCTGTATTTGGATATCATACACAATGAAATGTTCTCTAGCTTTTGAAATTTTATTCTATGTGTTATGCCTGCATGTAGGTAAGTGCCTCTGTCTGTCCTGTGCTGTGTCTACAGGCACAGATGAAGTTGTTGGAATCCCTGGAACTAGAATTACAGATGGCAGTTAACTGCAATGTCTACTGGGATTCTGCATGTCTTCTATAAGAGCAGCCAGTGGATCCATCTCTCCAGCCCCTGCAATGGAAGGTTTTTCAGCCATGAAGAATGAATTTACAGTTTTATCGGGAAAATCCAAACAACTAGAGATAATTAGATTAAGCCAGTCTTTAGAAAGACAAATATTGCACATATTTTCTCATTTGTGGCTCCTAGATTTAATTTAGATATATAAAATCATGTGTGCATTTACAATGTGAAAGTAAAAGCATATTTGTCTGGAGGGTAAAAGGGGCTGTCTTAGTTTTGTTTCCAGGTGATATGACAAAATATATCGACCAAAGCAATATAAGGGACAAAGGATTGGTCTTACAGTCGTAGGTTAGAGTCCATCATTTCAGTAAAGCCAAGATGCAGGAACATGAAACAGCTTGTCCCCTTACATTACGGAACAGACAGAAATGGATGAACACAAGCATGTGTGTGCTCAGTTCTCTCTCTTGTTTTAGTTCTGTGTAAGGCCGAGGTCATGAACTGGTGTGGCCCAAATTCAGGTTGGGTCTTCCTACCTCCAGTGACCTCACTAGGAAAATCCATCTCAGCCAAGCCTATGAGCCAACTTACTCTTCTAGCCAATTCCTAACTTAGATTCCCAGGGGATTCCAGAAGTTGTCAAGCTGATAATTAACACTGGGAATAATGGGGCCAAAAGGAACCAGCAGTGGGAGGTGGGGGTGATGACTGGGAGAAGTGTGCCCAACAGAGTGAAAGAAGTGAAGCCAGTCTACGCCAAAATTGATATGTGAGTATTTTTACTTTGGATTACTGAGAGAGGGTGACTTTCAGAAGTTCATTGATCATTGCATGTTTTCATTTGTTTCTGTTTACATAGTTTCCATTGTTTAATAAATCTTTCACCATTTGGAATTACACATGCTCTCTTTGTGTATATTTCACATTTGTCTATTTTATATGCCACAAATAATCCTCCTAATGTGTTGTCTTAGAACTTTGAATATATCCTTGCCATTTTAAATCACTGTTGTTGAAAAGAAAAGTTTCTGATCACAAAGCCATGTGTCTTTTTCTTCAAATATGTCTAGAAACTGAACATACTGGTGGACAGTGAAGAGACCAAGAACTCACAACCCTTCAGTCCTTGATCCACTAGCCAGAACTTGTTCAGTGACTACATGGCTTTTCTTGTTTATTCATTTGTGTATAAGACTGCCCTCTACTCTGGAGCTGACAGAACCAACTAAAGCCGCTTTTCAGCCCCCCAGTCACATAGGATGCCAACTTCCCCTCAGGTTTACCCTCTGTTTACCTCTGCTTCATGGCCTTGTTTTCCTCAGTTTCACACATTGGAGGACACCCTCACCACCTCCCCAACCCCCTACCCCTCATTTGTGGATCCTAACACCAAATCCTTATATGTAAGTCAAGGAAATTCTCCTTTTCCAAAGCTGCACTTCAAGAAGGGAAGAGAGTAATTCATTTTGTTGCTACTCTGCAAAATCACAATCAGAAATCATTGCCACTCAGCAAATTGAAGTTGACTCAGTCTATCATTTCACCTGTGGTTACAGAGAATGATTACGGGTTATTGTCAGCCCCACAATGCGACCTTCTGATGTACAGCTGCCGTGTACTATTCCCTAAATCACCTGCTCCAAAAATACTGGCCCCAAAAGTGTGAAGTTATGTTTCCTCCACTTATAAGTGCTCTGTACCCTAAAAATACTGTGCTACCCCTCCATTATGCTCCCAAGAAACATGGCTAAGAAATCCCTCATTCCTTCACTTTCCAGGATCCAGGACTCCAACAACAGTAAGTCACTCAGATTCAGCTTTCTTGTGCCTCCTTATTGGAAGATTCTCTCCCTTACCTCTTCTGTGAAGGCCAGGACCTCCCCTCTCCTTCTTAGGTTCATTTGGATTGCTCTCAATAAGCTCTGTGGGCTCAAATGTGTAATTTCCCTCTTGAGTCTGGAAAACATGGTTGGCTTGTATTCATCCACCATGCTTGGCTCTTTCAATCTTTCTGCCTCTTCTCCACAATGATCCCTGAGCCTTAAGAGAAGAGAGTATTCCAATTAAGAAAGAATACTTCATTAGTCTCTTATTTTATACCTGTTAAGCAATTGGGAATCTCTGTGTTAATTGCTATCTGCTGCAAGAAGAATTGTCTCTGGTGAAGGTTTAGAGATGCATTACTCAATGGGTCAAACAATAACTCATTAAGAATTGATTTAATATTATGGTTATTTAACCAAATAATAGAAATAGGATCTCCCTTATGGCCCATGTCCTGTCTAGACACAGGTTATTGGCACTGATAACAGTGGCAGATATGGGCTCCATCTTGTGAAGCAGGCCTTCAGTTAGCCAGAAACTGTTGAAGTGGTGTGTTACTTCTGTAAGATTCCTGTCACTGGGGCTGGAGAGATAGCCTTGCGGTTAAGAGTACCGACTGCTCTTGTAGAAGACCCAGGTTCGATCCCCAGCATCCACATAGCAGCTAAGAACCATCTGTAACTCCAATTCCAAGAGAACTCCAGTTCCAGGGGAATCCGAGACCCTCTTCTGACCTCCGCGGCATTGCACAACACAGGTGCACAGACCTACATGCAGACTGTACACTCATACACATACAAAAATAAATAAAATAAAATTAAAAAAAAGATTCCTGTCACTGTTGCTTCAGTATCTATATCCTCTCAGGCCAAAGTTCACAGACTGAATAAAGTTGATTATTACTTCTTTCTTCCAATAGCATACATTGCCTCTCCCAGTGCTATGAAAGCTTTGAGGTCAAATAGCAGATTGATTTTTCCATAGTTGTTCTAAGACTTCACACATCTTCATGAATAGGGACTTACCTTTAAATTCTGGAGGCTAACCAAGAGTAATGAAATTGCCACTATTGTTTGAAGGTCTATGGGATACTAGTATCAATATTTTTCCAAGTTCACAAACATGAACCAATTTTATATTAAATTGTTGTACAAAAAGAGAAAAAATAGCAACTTTTTTTTAGTTAAAAATGCACATAAATTCTTTCAGTCTGGGGTTACAGTTCCTTTAATAAGTGGATTCTTAAGCTAAAAATCTCCTTTGTCCTTCATTAATTTTCTCTATTTTTAAAGTTAATTCACTGCCCCCCACTGAGATGACCTATTTTTTCTAATGGTTTCATTACTGACTTTCAGGTTATCTTTATTTCTTAGTTGACTTTTTTCAGAACACATTTAAATACATTAAGCGTCTCTGCAAACAATTCACTGGCTTAATGAAAAACATAGGACATGAGCAAAACATAGGCACAAGGACAGGTGCAGGGTGAGCATCTTCTGCAACAATTCTCAAACTGTCAAGATTGAACCCCAAATCTGCATCATTTTTACCAAAAAGAACAGAGATGATTTTGATGTAATTGAAATAGAAGGCAACACAGCACTTAAAGCACTTAGAAATATCCATTCCGAACTTTTTGCGTGTTTTTGTTCTGTGTGTTTCATTTCCCACTCTGGCTGGCCTCTTGTCCCAGCCTGTAAGGAGGGGAAGTTATAGGTGTGCATTGTCACTCCTGGCTTTCTATTTTGATTGTATGCATCTTATATGTTTGAAAGTAAAAGATTTTTAGAGTATGTATGTGTTGGATAGCTTTAGTGTCAACTTGACACACCTGGGTTGAGGGAGCCTCAATTGGGAAATTGGCTCCATTGGACTGGTCTGTGGCCACATCTGTGGAGAATTATCTTGATTGTTGAGCATTGTGGGACGGCCCAGCCCACTATAGGTGCTGCCACCCCTGGGCAGGTTGTGTACAGTATAATAAAGCAGGCTGGGCATGGGCCAGGGGAGCAACCCAGTAAGCAGCATTCCTCCATGGTCTTTGCTTCAGCCTCTGCCTCCAGGTTCCTGCCCTGAGTTCCTATGGTGTGCTCCTTCAGTGATGAACTGTGACACAGGAGATGTGATCCAAATAAACCCTTTCCTCCCCAAGTTGGTATTGGTCAGAGTGTTTTGTTACAGCAATGGAAAAACAAACTAGAACAATGTATATCCCCTCCTATGAGTATAATTATTTCACTTAAGTATAACAACTCTGCCATGTCTGGAATATATTGTTTCACTACAGATATCCATTACCTTCTAATCCACTGGGTGAAATAGTGTGACATTGATGTTCCATTAGACTGAGCACTCCACAGTCTCACATTGACTGTATCTGCATGCACAAGAGAAAAATGCTCCAGGCATTATGTTGTTTTCTTCATTTTTTCAAACCATTTTACATTTAGTTTCAGGACACAGGCACATAACTTCTAATATATCTGTTATTCTCAGAATGATGTCATTATGGGGGGTAACATTTCCTCATGCTGCTAGGACCAGCAAGCTACAAGATGACAGGTTTGTGGGGAATAAGTAACCAGAGTTTCTGAGTAACCATTGGAGAAGTATTGTACATGCAGACATGACCCTGATGAGAACCTCTGCTGTGCCCAGTTCTTCAGATGAAGCGGGCTGTCCCTTGCTGCAACATAGCATAGACCATGCTCAGTACTGTAAAAGTGGTAGTTATTTCCTCAACTTGCTTTATATGTTTAGAGAAAAATATTTATATATCTAGAGAAAAATATTATTCTCCTATACATAGTCCATATCAATGTTCCATTTTTTTATTAAAATTAAACAACTCCATCGTGCTTTTTATGAGAACTAGTTTTATCATTCAAAATTATGGAGAAACAATCTTAGATAGTATCTTTGATATATACATGTTAAATTATACAGAAAATGAATTCTAGGTTTTGCATCATGGTATATTATGAATTATTGCTTTCTATTTTTTAGTTTTAATTACTTTTATTTATTTATTTTTAATTTCATTTTATTTCTTTTAAAATTGTATTTATTTCACATGTTTGAGTGTTTTGCCTGCATGTATGTAAGTAAACCCAAGTTGTACAATGCTTGAGGAGGCCAGATGATGATATTGGATCCCATGGAACTGGAGTTTACATTTGGTTGTTATTCAGCATGTGGGTGCTGTGAATAGAACTCAGGTCCTATACAAGAGCAACAGTGCTCTTACTGAGCCATCTCTCCACCCTCAATTGGAAGGCTTTTTCTTTTCTAAACTTCTGTTTATTTCCTTTTATTTTATTTGCATGAATGTTTTGCCTGTATAAATGCAAGTGGACCTGTGCCATATGATGCACACAGAGGCCAGAAGAAGGCATCAGATCCCATGGAACTGGAGTTATGTATGGTTGTTAGCTGCCATGTGAGTGCTAGAAACCAAACCCAGCTCCTTTGCAAGAGCAACCAGTGCTCTTAACCATGGTGCCACCCCTCCTGCCCCTTCCCGTTTCTTTGTATTACTTTTTTTTCTATTTTTATTTGGTTTTAAATGATATTTTTCCACTTATTGTTTGGAGGGACAGATATAGCCCATGGTGCTGTCCATCATCTCTGTGTACAGATCAAAGATTAATTTACTGCATGATCTTATGGCAACCGTTGTGTTTAATGACTCCCTGAAAAGAGCTGAAGAGCATCGCTGATCCCTGTTGGCTAACCTTCTGCAAACGATCCAGATTGCATTGAAGCTGGCACCCATTTCAGCACACACTTGCTGGTTTCGCTATGAGGGTTTTCCTCAGTCTGCTCTCCTGTTCTCTAATTCTATTGTTCATTTAATTTTCTTTCTCTTTAATCTATCCTCATTGCATAACATAATTCCTTTCTTGATCCTCCAATTAGGTAGAAATTTCATACTTATCCTATTCCTTGAAAGGGACCCCTGATTTAAAACTTGTGGCAGAGCACTCTGATCTAGTTCTTCCACTCATTCTGTGGAAAGTGATTTGGGTTCTGAGATACAGTTAGAGAAGGTACTCACCAAGAAGTGGAGACACCGTGCACATTCAGCTGTCTTGTTTTCCTGCCCATTCTACACATATTACTGATGAACTCTCCTCTTGGCCTAGACCAATTTACCTTTTATGCTGTGTGACATAATTGACCAACACCGGAAGATGGTATTCTAGGCTCTATTCTGTTGTCAGCATTCCTTCTTCACTTCACTTCTCCTGAAAGCTTGTAGACCTATTTGAATCTATGCTATCTTCCTAATCTGGGCAAGGTTTCTGAGTTTGTCCCAGAATGAGATTGAGGACCCAAATGTATGCATCACAGACTATGGTGGCAGCATACATGTCACCTAAGAAACCTGATGTGCTGGGGCTGGAGAGATGGCCTAGTGGTTAAGATCACTGACTGCTCTTGCAGAGGACCGTGGTTTGATCCTCAGCACCCACAAGGCGGCTGAGAACCGTCTGTAACTCCAATTCCAGGAGAACTCCAGTTCCAGGGGAATCCAACACCCTCTTGTGACCACCACGGCATTGCATGACACAGGTGCACAAACCTACATGCAGACAGTATGTTCAAATTAATTAATTAATTGTTAATTAATCAATTAATTAAATTTAAAAAATGAAACCTGATGTGCAATATGTGGCCCTCCATGCATGCAGGCTGAAACTGCACTCTGTTCCCTTCGCACTCAGACAGGGGCCAGCTGCTCTGGCTGCTCCCAGACAAGGACAGGTCCTACTGCATAGCCCACTCAGGGGTGACATCCTGAGAGGCTGAAAAGATTGCTGAGCTTAGCCACGCAGCTCAGGACTCTCTCCAGCTTCTGGTGTGTTTTTCTCTAACCCTCCCTTCATCCGTGCAGGAATTAGTCTGCACTTGGAGTTTCTTCTCTTCATTTAATTTTCTCAAATTATTCAAATGACACCTGGAAATAATTTATTGATTCAAATAATGTCACTCAGTGGGAATCACACTATGGCCAGGTAACACTCCACGCAGCTGGTGACACTCCAGTGGGAGCTAACTACCTATTACATCCAAAGTCCTTCCCAGACCTGCAGATTTAGCTGCTCAGAAGCTCGTACATGTTTACCTCATTTTCTAATATTTTGTTCCTTTTCATTCAACAATTGTCTGGATTGAATAAATCTAGATATTATTCCTAAATATTTTTATCTTCCTCTTGATTTACCCAAGTTTTTGTAGTATCAAATTTCCTTAACTAGGTATTAATTTTTGTGCTTTACCTGTCAGAAATCTTAGGCACCATCTGCCTTGAGTGTTAGAAGCTACAATGCCAAGGGAATGAGGCGGAGGCTTCTGTAATAGGCTTAAATATATGCCCCATTTTTCATATACATATTTATATACTTAGGTAGTTTTGTACTATTTCATTGCATATATATCAAATGGCATAACTAAAAATTTAGCTTCAGTGAGATGGCTCCCCACGTAAAGGTGACGGATAACCTGTTTTATTCCTGGGACTCACATGGTGGAAGGAGAGAACCAAATCCCACAAGTTCATCTCTGACCTTTACACACATGCCATGGCACACATGAACACACACACACACACACACACACACACACACATCACCACTCTCACTGAATCCATTCACACTACATAGTTAAGTATCATTGTCGTTTTCTGAAATGAAGGACTGCTAAAATACAAATACAACATCTATCTGAAATTTACTGATGGTTTACTAATCTTATGAATATTAAAAATAAACATTTAAAATACCTGACATCAAATTAAGTATATGCTCAAGCACACAGCTGAGAATTCTGCTAGTTGTGTTCTTCAGTCTAATAAGATTGGTGTTAACCTGGAAGTAACCAGATCACACCATGTGAGATGAATTATTCAATCTTGCTTTCCAGGTTGTATTTGTCTAGTGCATTCTATTCTGTTTGACTAGAATATCCTGTCAAATCTCCTGGTTCCCAAGGTTTCATAACACTGGGCCCTACAGCAAACACATCACTGAGTAGCAGGTTTTACTTTTGTTTTTTCATCAGATAAACCATGTTGACAGTGTATGTCAGCAAGTTTACCGAATCTATACAAGTATTGCAAGCATCCCACTATCTCTAATTTCCCAATGAATGTTAACCCCTTTTAAAATTTCACTTGTATTTTCTTTATGAATTTGCTTTAGAGACTCAAAAACATATTTCCTTGGCCATTTTCTTTATACCTGTCTTGTCTCCATCACTAGCAATGGCCTCACATACACAGAGAAGGAAGTGTCACTAATCCATGTATGTTTCTTAATCCAGGCTGATTGACAGTGAATAATAACCATCTACCCAACACACAGCAAACCTGTAGCATCCCTGCTGTTCACTCCCCATTTGTCTTCCTGTATCATATAACCAACACCCATATCTGATACTCCTATAGGAATGGGGATCTGCCGGAGCTTCTCTCTTAAACGTTGGTTAGACGAAGAAAGGAAACACAGTGGAGAACATGAGTGTAATCTAACTTTGTCCATTGTGGCATGATTTCTTCCTTCCAATAGGAATGATGGTTGATGTTAACCTCATAGGCACCTGCTGTATTTCCATGATTTCAGAAGTCAGTTTTTTTTTTTTTTAAGGCAATCTAATTGGGCTGGAGAGATAGTCTACCGGTTAAGAGCACCGACTGCTCTTGCAGAGGACCAGGTTTCGAGCCCCAGCACCCACATGGTGGCTAAGAACTGTCTGTAACTCCAATTCCAGGAGAACTCCAGTTCCAGGGGAATCCAAGACCCTCTTCTGACCTCCGCGGCATTGCACAACACGGGCGCACAAACCTACATGCAGACAGTACACTCATACACTACAAAAAAAAAGGCAATCTAATTTTAGTAATTCCTCTTTAAATGATTTTGTGAAATTGATACATTGAAACAAATTTTCCACATGGCATCTTTCTTCATAATATAAATACCTCCATATACAAAATGATAGCCCTGTCTCTGTAGATAATGAAAGAAGCCTCATTACCTATTGATGAACTATAACATAACCATCTACTTTCATCTTGCATATAACTGAAGTTAATCTTATCTTTACAGGTTATTTTCCCCTGATTTTGTGTTAATCATTCATTCTCTTGCCTTTGTTTTAAAAAATGTATTTCTAGATAGGATGAGTAGACTCTAGTTGATGAACTTCCACCAAGGGCTATCTGGGTACACAAGTTGACATTGTAGGCTTAACATGTATGACTGGATACATGAAACCCAATGGGGGGACTATATGGGGTGCAGACAAGGGAAGGGCTAGAAGGATAATTAAGATGCTTGTATGAAATGCACAAAATTTCAATAAAATATATTATAAAATTTTAAAAATGCATTTCTTCTTTGTCTAGGATGTACATGGCTGTGCAGTACTAAAACAGAAGTAATTCAATCCCATACGTATTCTAAAATGCATATTCGGTTTAGCTTGAGATTAAGAATCATATTGGAACTTGCTTTCTGTGACTTTGTTATTTTCTTTTTTTTTCTTTTTTTTTTTACGAAGATGTTTGTTTCTTTTTTTTTTAATTAGTTTTTATTGATGCTTTGTGCATTTCATACATTTTTCCAATTCAGTTCAGGCTTATTTCCCTTTCCCTCCCCCCCACCCCCACCCCATCCCAGATCATGCATTGTGCCATAACTGTCCTGCATCTTTCTCTCAGTTTTTTTTTTTTTTTTCATTTTTAGCTATAAGTGATAATCCATGAGTACAAGCATCCTTCATGCAAAACCTATCTGCAGGCTGTTGTGCCCAAACACCTACAGCCCCACCATCCAGTGGGGGGTGACAGGTTGTTTGTTCAATCAAGTTGATCAAATGAGTGTCCAGACTACATTGCTGTAGTTTCACCATTCACCCCAATCGCAGCCCTTACATTCTACCACGCCCCCTCTTCCGCAGGTTGTTCCCTAGGCTTAGAAAAGGGGCACAGGTGGATGAGAGGTAAAACAGTCCACTCTCTCTGGAGCTGTTGACTTGGACTCTGGTCAATTCTGGCTGTTTCCTTTCATGGGCTGACAGTTTGTCCAGGAATAACCTTTCGATCCTACTAATGAAGAACAAGCAATTAGATATATAGGTATTTAAGCAGCACTAATAGTTATGGTAGGTTACTTTAGCATAGACACATGTTTGGATATGTTAATCCATGAATTACAATTTTCCCCCCTGTTAAATATGACAGGGTCTTACTGTGGCTTATAACATCTCCTAACCTGTAGAGGATGTAAGCTTGTGGCATCAGCCATGGGTTATTTCTCCAAGGGGAGAGCCAATAGCCAATTAGATTTGGGATATACAGGCACATGGCTGCCTCTGCTGCACAGTATTTCCAGGCAGGTGAGGTGTAGCTGGTGCTGACGGTGGAGTCTTCCTTGACTCAGGGAGACCCATATTTGCTTTATTGGTTTAGTGGCCTTTGGTAACACTCTCTGGCATTCCAGAGGCCATCTGTACACTTGCATGTGTGGTCTCAATACATCCCTCCCATGTTAACGTCAGGTCTTCGGCAGCAGGGTCTTATTGCCTCTCCTCCTGTAGGTATCCCAACCTAGAGGCAAGGACCCCTTACCTTTTGTGGGGCCTTGGATCCCCTGGCCAACATCCACCTGGTAGCGATTAAGGCATATTTAATTGACGTGAGCTCAGCAAGTACCCAGTTTCGACTTTGTTATTTTCAATGTTACTGTTTTTAAGGTTTATTTGTTTTCATACGTATGTGTTTATTACTCTTCTTGGTAATGGTTACCTCTGTGTATGAATTTATCTTATAACTATTATGAACACCCATGCATACATGCAAGGATGCATACGCAAATACATTATACTAGTGATTGACAGTTTAAGTTTTCATTCTTCGTATTTATTAACTTGATCTCTCTGTCACAAAATGTTGTTCAGTTTACAATTTAAGTTTTGTTTTTCTGATATAAATAAGTTTATTTTCATAGGTTTGTATAATGGTATCAGTCCATTTCCTGACAAATGTCAACTTATACATATTTTTATGTTTTTTTTTTCCTTTTACCTAGGTACTTCGTGTGTTTTGAATCTTAACTTACTGATTGTTCTAATAATTACTGTTTATTTTAAGCTTGACAGAATCTAGACTCACCTGCAAAGGGAGTCTCAAAAGACTGTCTAGATTGGATTAGCCTGTGGTATGTCTTTTAGGGATTTTCTTAATTAGGTTAATTAAGGTGGAAAAGTCCTGACATGGGTCCTACCCTGAATGTGGGAGGATCCCTGTCAGGGCTGAGCCTTACACTGAATGAAAATCAGAGAGGGAGCTGAGGATCAGAGTCTCCTGCTCCCTGCTGCTTTACTCCAGCTCTCTTGAGCTCTTCCCTCTACAACTTCCTTGCAAGAATGGACTGTCTGAAACTGTGACTTAGAGTAAAGCCTTAGCCCCTGATTTCCCTTTTTTTGGTCAGGGTATTTTATCACACCAGGAAAGAAGAAAATAAGAATGTTGTAATAGGCATTACAAATTGTGTTTGCCATTTTGTAGCAAGTTACATCTTTTCCTTCATCTAAGATCATAAGGATGATTTTAAATGTTTTCTTCTAATCATTTAAATCTTTGAATTTCAGATTTATGTTTTGAAATCATGAATAGTGTGAGTTAACATATCATGCTTCTTTATGAAAAATACAGCAGTAATTATTTTCCAGTCTATAATGATGTTTACTGTAGTAAGTTATATTCACATTAGAAATATGTTTTGATGGGTTCTTTATAGTAGTTTATATTTGTACAAGTAAGTAGGAGCAACTTACATGGGTGTGGCACTCCATGGAAAGAATGTTTCACCTCCCAGCACTATATATGATCTCTACTCACTATCACTAGGCATCCCCACTGTGTAAAATAATTATTGTCTCACAATCAATTATATAATATAAATATGCCCAGCAAAGGAATGATATCTCTGACAATTCCTGGGTCTCCCATCTCTGTTAACATAGTCGAGGTAGGGCTGCACAAGCATGGTCAAATGACCATATCTCCGGGGATTTTAAATTCTGTCAAGTTGGCAATAAATTATATCACATAACATATAGAGAAGAGATCTAATTATATCTCTCTTCAGTTTGTTAACAATTGCCTGGATTGTGCAACTAGTACTTCTGAATTTGTGTAGAAATAAATTATTCCTCAAAATAAATTTCTTTAATTTTCATTTTTTATTGATGCATTGTGTATTTCATACATCATTTTCCAATTCAGTTCAGGCATATATCCCTTTCCCTTCCCCCCACCCCACCCCAGCCCATCCTAGATCATGAATTCTACTGTAACTTTCCTGCATCTTTCTCTGTTTTTTTTTCATTTTTTTAACAATAAGTGATAATTTATGAGTACAAGCATCCTTCATGTAAAACCAATTTGCAAGCAGTTGTGCCCAAACCCACACAGCCCATGGGTCCCACCATCCAGCAGGGAGTCTTGTATGTTCAATCGAGTTGATCAAATGAGTGTCCAGGCTACATTGTTGTAGTTTCACCGTTCACCCCAATCACAGCCCTTACATTCTACCACGACCCCTCTTCCGCAGATTGTTCCCTAGGCTTAGAAAAGGGGCACAGGTGGATGAGAAGCAAAACAGTCTACTTTCTCTGGAGCTGTTTTCTTGGTGTCTGGTCAATTCTGGCTGTTTCCTTTCATGGGCTGACAGTTTGTCCAGGAATAACCTTTCGATCCTACTAATGAAGCACACGCAATTAGATATATAGGTATTTAAACAGTACTAATTGTTATGATAGGTTACTTTGGTATAGACACAGATGCTTGGATGGTATGTTAATCCAAGAATTACATTTTTTCTGTTAAATATGACAGGGTCTTACTGTGGCTTATAACATCTCCTAACCATTAGAGGATGTAAGCTTGTGGCATCAGCCGTGGGTTATTCCTCCAAGGAGAGAGCTAATAGCCAATTATATTTGGGATATACAGGCATATGGCTGCCACTGCTGCACAGTATTTCCAGGCAGGTGAGGTGTAGCTGGTGCTGAGGGAGGAGTCTTTCTTGACTCAAGGAGACCTATATTTGCTTTATTGGTTTAGTGGCCTTTGGTATCACTCTCTGGCATTCCAGAGACCATCTGTATACTTGCAAGTGTGGTCTCCATACATCTTTCCCATATTTACATGTGCCTTGATTCCACCCTATAGGTATGTGTAATACGGCTGCTTTTTTGAGACTCAAAAACCTAAAATAAAAAGGGGGAATACAGATAGATGTGAAAACTTTTTGTCAATAAACCTTGCAATTCAAATCTTGGAACTACCTACGGGAAGGGATCTGTATGTTCCAATGGGCCAGAATGTCACCAACTTAATGGCTGAGAAAGAAAATACAGCTTTGCAGTGAGTAGGATGTACCAGAAAGTGCCAGCAGAAGGATTGACTCCTCTGGGCATTGAAAGGAAGAAAAGCCTCAGATTGCTGCAGACATCAGGCCCCTCTGTGGATCCTACTAGTAACAACTATTTTTAATGATTCCTAATGAAGCTTACCTTCTAGGTGCCGCAAAGGTTTTAATAGGAGAGACTTTCTTAACTTTCCCCCATAGAACAAGGAGAAATATGATGATGATGATGAGGTTGTTCTCCAGCTGTAGATTGAAGTTGTTATAGAGGTAATCTCTTGTCAAACCAGTAAAACTGCCTTCTTTAATTGACTAATAGACATAGAAACTGTGAAAAAGATTATTCTCTATTTAGAACCAAAAATAATGCTAAAATCTCCTTAAGCTATGCACTTAAGCAAAATATATTAATACAGGAGCTCTGACATCAACAATTGATTATTCTACCAAGGAAATGTTGGCCAGGGGATCCAAGCCCCCACAAAAGGTAAAGGCTCCTTGCCTCCAAACTGGGATACCTGCAAGAAGAGAGGCGATAAAGCCCTGCTATTGAAGACCTGATGCAAAATAAATTTCTTAAGTAATACATATTGTACTTCCCCATACCATAGTCCAGAGAAAATAGATTAACTTTTTTTTGTAATTTACAAATTTTTACTTTTTGACAGGCTCAATAGAATACATAGGAATTTTCTTCAGGTTTCACATGCTGGGTTCTTTCACTGATTCAAAATACAGCTATAAAAACAGAAGTATAATGTTCTGGATACAGTATTATATACTAATCGGTGTCTGAAATTAAGCCCCCAAAATACCTGGAGATGGATAATTCCTATAACAAGTAGTAATGTAAAAGAATGATAAAAAAGAATGATAAAATGTAAAAATGCTGTTTTCAGAGCCCAGAAATCCCCATTACACTAGTTTTTAAGACTCTAACACTCATTCAGCAAAAGTAACATATGAACAAAGTGGACTATTATTTGTTAAAGATCCAGAATAGTAAAATAGTAAAGACCAGCTCTCTCTCTCACCCATCATTCTCTGGTGTCTGATGACAGATACATGTGTCCAGCAATCTCAAGTGCTTATCACCATGATGTCCCTGACCTCTGAGACTATACTTTGAAGTGTGAGCAAAAACAAGAAAAAGAAAGGTACAAAACTGCAGCTCCCTGGGTTAGACTGGCTCGTGGCTGCACACTGGCATCACCTTCGGGGTCAATGACAGTTATTTAACAGCAACGCTTGAGATCTGTGTGCAAAAGTGAATTTGACTCTTAAGTGAATTTGACTCTTAAGGTAACCACCCTTGTGCAACATGGGGAAGGGAAACAACCAGGTGCAAGGACACCTGGGTTTGAATGGTCCTGTCGGAAGTGAAGCATTCGTAGACTTGAGGAAAGTATTCTAATATACAGCAACATTGAACCATGTACTTTACTAATAAAAAACATTTTCTCTTCCAACAAATTATTGGAGTCCAAAGAGTTTAGTATCTAAAGAAACTAGACTAAAACTCTGCAAGATGTACAAGCTAACAAAGTCCAGCATACCCAGGTGCTCATCCTTGATGTAACTATAAATTCCATCATCTTCCTGAAAGCATTCCTGTTAGGTTAAAAAAAAAAAAAACTTCCTGAAAGTCAGATGTAGCACATTCTTTACAGGAGAAGCACAATACTTGAGCTTTATATGCTGTATACAAAAGAATAATTTACTCTATAAAATGCAGCCTAAACATTAACAAGACCTAAGTCAGAGATCCAAACCCTACACTAGAAGACAATGATCTTTGACTTTCCATGCTTTTATGCTTGGCAGTTTAAAATTTTTGAAATTTTCTATAGTGGACGACATTAGAAGTCTTTTAATCATATTTCTGTGGAAGTAACAGGATATTTTGGAGTCTTGAGATTTTTATTTCATAGAAATAAAAAAAATAAAAGTTAGGGATTTTTCCTGTAGAATGTTTTACTGCTTTCAAGAGACCTCTGAATAACACAAGAGAACCAATGTCACTTAGTTGGTTTAGAGGCTTTTCTTTTCTTCTTTTTTCCTTTTTTTTTTCTTGCTACAAGAACTCATTGAAGGGAAAAACAAGTCATTTTTTTGCTATGTTGTTTTTGTCATAAACACCAAGAATGTTTTTTCTGGAATTTCTTTGTGAAGAAAGATAAATAATCAAAGCACTTCCTCAATAAGAATGGGAGACTTAACATGAGGGAAGATGGGTAGCTTGAGATCATGCCTTCTATGATTCATCCAATGCATAATGGAATCAGTAAAATTCTGGCAGCTCTAATTTATTTTATTTTTTTAATATTTTTATTAATTTTATGTATTTCTGTATGTGTATGAATGTACTGTCTGCATGTAGGTTTGAGCACCCGTGTTGTGCAATGCCGCGGAGGTCAGAAGAGGGTGTCGGATTCCCCTGGAACTGGAGTTCTCCTGGAATTGGAGTTTAGGACGGTTCTCGGCTGCCATGTGCGTGCTGGGGATCAAACCCAGGTCCTCTGTAAGAGTGGTGGTGCTCTTAAATGCTAGGCCATCTCTCCAGGTCTAATTTAAAATGTGTGATTTATTTTACTCCAATGATTATGGTTTCTCTATCTGTGAGTATATACAGAATCATTTAAAATAGTCCAGTAAGTGAGGGGTTGTATGTTCAATCAGGTTAATCAAATGAGGGTCCAGACTACATTGCTGTAGTTTCACCACATTCACCCCAATCGCAGCCCTTACATTCTACCACGCCCCCTCTTCCGCAGATTTCCCTGGGCTTAGAAAGGGGCACAGGTGGATGAGAAGCAAGAATAGTCCACTCCTCTCTGGAGCCGTTGTCTTGGATTTTGGTCAATTCTGGCTGTTTTCCTTTCATGGGCTGACAGTCTGTACAGGAATAAGCTTCATCCTACTAATGAAGCACAAGCAATTAGTGGGGGTTGGGCACAACAGCCTGCAAATTGGTTTACATGAAAGATGCCGAAGGATGCTTGTACTCATGGATTATCACTTATAGCTAAAAAATGGGGAAAAAAAACTGAGAGAGATATGCAGGGCAGTCATGGCAGAATGCATGATCTCGGTTGGGGTGGGGGTGGGGGGGAAGGGAAGGGGAGATATACCTGAACTGAATTGGAAAATGATGTATGAAATGCACAAAGCATCAATAAAAAAATGTTAAAAAAAATAGTCCAGTAAGGTTTTTGATCTTCTAAAGCAGGAATTTTATAGGGTCAATAAACATTAAAATAGTTACTGGATATACAGTTTGTTTAGAAAAACGCATTCATTGTGACATAGATAAATGTTCAAAGTACGAAAGTTAAATCAAGATGAAGTAAATAATTTTCAAAGACACATAACAACCAGTGACATAGAAGCAGTAATCTAATCTCCAAAATGAAAGAGGCCCAGGTTCACATAGATTCAGCACAGAATTCTACCAGACCTTGGAAGAGGGAAACAAATACGCCAGATTATTCCAGAAAATACAAAAGAAAAGACATCTTCCAAATAGATTTTATGAAGCAGGTATTGCCTTGATGCCAAAACCAAATAAAAATGCAATTAATAGAATTATAGATCAAACACCTTATGTTCCTGTTTACAAAAAATATATATAAACTGCATTCGGGATCATACAAAAAGTTTACCCATCATTATCAACTCAGGATCCAAAAGGTGCAAGGATGGTTTGACACATGTAAATCAATAATGCAATGTACCATAAAAATATACTCAGGGACAAAAACCACCCCATGATCATCTCAATTAGATGCAGAAAAAGCCTTGAACAAATTGAACATCCCTTCATAATAACATTGAGATATACTCCTTCTATCCCTGGAGGGGGGGATAGAAGGAATATTTTTTTAATATATCTAGGGATAGAAGGAATATATCTCAATATAATAAAAACAATGTACAATAAATCCCAAGCAAACATCATACTAAATAGAGATTAAATGTAAAGTGTTTCCATGAAAAACAAGAACAAGAAAAATATGTCAACTCCTCTCTCCTTTTCGACATAGTTCTTAAAGCCAGTAGAACAAGAAGAGAAGATAATGGGATGCACATTGGAAAGGAAGAAGTCAAGGTATACATATTTGGAGGTGATATGATTCTATATGAATACACTAAAGACTACAACAGAAATCTAAGGTCAGTAAACACAGTAAACAAAGAAGCTACAACATTGACACACATTAAAAATCAGTTCTTCTCCAATAGAGCAATGACAAACACGCCAAGAAAAAAAATCGGGAAAAAAATCATGGATTACTATGATTAATATTTTGAAAAAATAATCATCCTACCAAAAGCAATTGACAGACTCAGGGCCATTCCCATCAAAATCACAATATGCTACTTCAAATAAGTTGAACAAAAAATAATCTTGGTGTGTCTAGACACCAGTGAATGTAGGAAATTTGGGGACAATTGCTTGATTGGATAGGAATTATCACATAGGACAGAATCTATGAGGTCTTGCAGGTGTTTGCATGTATAGGTGTGGAAGGGGAGGGGGTCTAAATTTGATTAAAAACTATCATATGAAATGTACAAAAGTCAAATAAAAAATTCACACAGAAGCACAAAAAATTCCCAGATAGCACAAACAATAGTGAGAAATAAAAGCTCTGCTAAAGTTCTAAAGACAACTGATTTCAAGACCTAGTATAGAACTATGTTAATAAAAACTGTATGATATAAAGAGTCATAATGATAAATGAAATAGAACTGAGGACCCAGGAATAATCTCATATACCAACAGCCACCATATTTTTGACAAAAATATCCAAAACATACATTGGAGAAAAGACCACACCTTACCCAAATGACTTTTGGAAAGCCAAATATCTACACATTAAAGAATGAAATTTGATCATTCCCTCTCACCCTGCACACAAATCAGTTCCAAATGCATGAAAGATATCAATGCTATTCATGAAACTCTGAAACTTCTGCAAGACTAGGGAGAACACTATACGATATGGACACAGGTAATGACATTCTGAATAAGACTCTGCCTAGGAAGTGACCAACAATGAACAAGTAGGGCTATATTTAGGCCTCTTTTCTTTTTTTTACTTTTTTTTAAATTTTATTTCTGTATGTGTAAGAATGTACTGTCTGCATGCAGGTCTGTGCACCCATGTCGTGCAATGCCGCAGAGGTCAGAAGAGGGTGTTGGATTCCCCTGGAACTGGAGTTCTCCTGGAATTGGAGTTTCAAACAGTTCTCGGCCGCCATGTGGGTGCTGGGGATCAAAGGGTCCTCTGTAAGAGTGGTCGGTGCTCTTAACCGCTAGGCCATCTCTCCAGCCCCAGGCCTCTTTTCTTAGAAGCAGATGCCAGCACTGTACATGTATAACAAAATATCTTTCTGTTCTTATAATGACTCCAACTATGATAAAAGTTTCCCCCTGAACAAATAGAGAACCTCTGTTGAAATAGATCATGCTAAATGGTTTTATGTATTGGTTTTCTTTTTTTTTAATTTTCATTTTTTTATTGATGCTTTGTGTATTTCATACATCATTTTCCAATTCAGTTCAGGCACATTTCCCTTTCCCTTCCCCCCACCCCACCTCACCCCATCCCAGATCACGCATTCTGCCATAACTGTCCTGCATCTTTCACTCAGTTTTTCTGTCATTTTTTAACAATAAGTGATAATTTATGAGTACAAGCATCCTTCATGTAAAACCAGTTTGCAAGCAGTTGTGCCTAAACCCACACAGCCCATGGGTCCCACCATCCAGCATGGGGTCTTGTATGTTCAATCAGGTTGATCAAATGAGGGTCCAAACTATATTGCTGTAGTTTCACCGTTCACCCTAATCACAGCCCTTACATTCTACCACACCCCGTTTTCCACAAATTGATCCTTAGGCTTAGAAAAGGGGCACAGGTGGATGAGAAGCAAAACACTTTCTCTGGAGCTGTTGTCTTGGACTCTGGTCAATTCTGGCTGTTTCCATTCATGGGCTAACAGTTTGTCCAGGAATAACCTTTCAATCCTACTAATGGAGCACAAGCAATTAGATATATAGGTATTTAAACAGTACTAATTGTTATGGTAGGTTATTTTAGTATAGACACAGATGGTTGGATGATATGATAATCCATGAATTACATTTTTTCTGTTAAATATGACAGGGTCTTACTATGGCTTATAACATCTCCTAACCATTAAAGGATGTAAGCTTGTGGCATCAGCTGTGGGTTATTCCTCCAAGGAGGAGCTAATAGCCAATTATATTTGGGATACACAGACATAAGGCTGCCACTATGATTGCACAGTATTTCCAGGGGTCAGGTGAGGTGTAGCTGGTGCTGGTGGAGGAGTCTTGATTGACTCAAAGGGAGGACACATATGCCTCTTTGGTTTAGTCGACCTGTAACACTTCTGGTATTCCAGAGGCCATCTGTAAACTTGCATGTGTGGTATCAATACATTTTCCCATGTTCATGCTCAGGATTCGAAGCAGGCCCTCTATTGAATCTCTTTCTTGCAGGTTATACCAGTTTAAGCAAAGAAGCCTTTACATTTTTGTGGTGGTTTGGATCCCCTGGCCAAAATCCCCTTGGTAGAATAATCATTGCTGATGTCAGAGGCTCCTGTCTTAATATATCTTGCTTAAGTGGCACCTAGCTTAAGGAGACTTTAGTGTTCTATTTGGTTCTGAATAGGCGAATAATCCTTTTAATAGTTCCTATGTCTATTAGTTCAATTAAAGAGGCAGGTTTACCCGTTTTATAAGAGATTACCTCGACCCAACCTAAATGCCCCTCCAAATGACGAGGATAGAGAAAATGTGGTACATCTACACAATGGAGTTCTCTTGCAGCAGTACAGAAAGACGATATCACGAGCTTTGCAGGAAAAGGCTGGAGCTTAGAGGACATCATGCTGAGTGAAGTAAACACAGTCCCAGAAAAAACAAACGACGACTCGATATCCCTCATCGTGGATGCTAGTGCCAATAACCCACTTGTAAGTATTTCTTGTATAGGTCCCTGACTTTGTCCCCCTCCCCCCTTTCCCCCCAAAGCAGTTGGGCATAACCGCATTTTGGAAACAACAACAACAACAGAAAAGACTGCATCAAAGAGAGAACTGACTGAAACAGTGAACTTCTGCTCAAAACAGTCAAACTTCCCCATGGAAAATATTGAGAATGAATAAGAGATGGAAAGCATGTCTGGCAGAATGCATGAGGCTCTGGCGGGGTGGGGAATGAGCGGGAATATGGGTCAGATTTGTTAATAAATAAAATAACTTTAAATAATAAATTTTGTGAAAAAAACTAAGAGATTACCTCTATAATAGTTGTCTCCAGTTTACAGTTGGAGAACGACGTCGTCGTCGTCGTCGTCGTCGTCGTCGTATTTCTCCTTGTTCTATGGGGGGAGGTAAGAAGTCTCTCCTAATTAAAACCTTTGCAGCACCTAGAACGGTTAAGTTTTCGTTAGTACCACATTATATGTAGTTGTTACAAGTAGGATGTACAGAGGGTTTTGATGTTTGTAACAATCTGAGACTTTTCTTACTTTCAATGTTCAGATGGGCCAACCTTTTGTTGGCACTTTCTGGTACATCCTACTCACTGCAAAGCTATATCTTTTCTTTCTCAGCCATTAATGTTGGTGACCATTTTGACCTGTTGGGACATACAAATCTTTTCCTGATTAGTTTTAAGTTTGAAATTGCACGGTTTTTGACAAAAAGGTTTCATATCTATCTGTATCCCCTTTTTAATTTTAGCGTTCTTGTTTTTTGACCTGTGAGTCACAAAAAGGCAGTTTTATTACACACAACTGTAGGGTGGAATCAAGGCACAGATTTCATCAAATTCACCCATTGTGACTGTATGTGCTTTATCTTGGGGAAGAAACCTAAATTTTTACGTTAAAATCCTTCCTCTAGGTGAAATGAAGAATGATACAAGGTGATTTCTTTACTGTAAAGCAGAAAAATTACAGAGAATATTGTATGTGCCAATCCCAAGTTATTCTTAAACAGATTTTATGTAAATAAATGTGGACAACAGCAATTAACTCCCATTTTAACTCAGATGCTTTACCATTTTTTATCAGAGCCTTTAAACAATGTTGTTTACTATACACAAATTTACTTTTACTAAGTCATAAAACTCACCCGTAAACCTGTAGACAGAGTCTAGACAAAACTGGATACTAGTTGAGCTTTACGTCAATTAAATATGCATTAATCGAATATACACCGTGTCCCTTCTCCTGCCCCTCCCACCCTTTCCAATTAACCATTTCAGTCAGTTTATGATGCAGTCTTATGTTGTTTGTTCTTTGAATATGCATCCCTCTCCACAAGAAACATATTTATAACTGGGTTATTGGTGCTGGCATCCACATATGAGGGACACCATTTGTGTTTGTTTTTCTGGGACTGTGTTACTTCACAAAATAATGTCTTCTAGCTCCACCCATTTAACTGCAAAGTCATGATGTTGTCCATCTTTACCGCTGAATAGAATTCCATGGTGTAAATGTAAAACATTTTTCTCTATCCCCTTGACAGTTGAGGTGCCACCTGGGCTGGTTCTAGCTTTTTGCTTTTGTGAAGAGAGATGCAATAAATTTAGCTGTGCTTGTATCTCTGCAGTAAGATGAATCTTGTGGGTATATACCCAGGAGTGGCATGACTGGGTCAAATGGCAGGGCTTGCAGCTGGCCCCCTGTCACCACTCCTTTTCAATATAGTCTGGGAAACCCTTTGCTAGGGCAATTAAGGCAGAAAAGGAAATTAAAGGCCGTTCTAATTGGAAAAGGAGGTAGTGTCAGGGGGCTATCCCTTTTGCTGATGATAGATTGTCTCCTAAGGGATGCTAAGACTCCACCCAAAAAACTCCTAGAAAAGATTAAGAGCTTCGGTAAAGTGGCAGGAATAAAAAATAAATCTAGAAAAATCAGTAGCCTTTCTTTACACCAACAAGCAACTGAGACGGACTACAAGGAGACCTTTCCACTCCACAATAGCCTCAAAAACAATAAAATACCTAGAAACAAACCCAACAAAGACACCAAGGATCTCTATAACAAAACTTTAAAACCCTGAAACGGAAATGCGGACATACATCAGAAGATGGGAAGATCTCCCAGACTCATGGATTGGGAAAATAAATATAGTAAAAATGCCCATCTACCCAACTAGTTTACAGAGTTTAATGCATCCCAATCAACAATCCCCCAGAGTTTTTCACGTTGGAAAAAAAAAATCCTCAATTTCATTTGGAAAAACAAAAGACCCCAATAGGCCAAAGCAACCCTGAGTGCAAAAAGCAATACAGGGTGGATCGCTCTACCAGACATCAACCTATACTACAGGCCTATTGTCATAATATACAGCCTGGTACTGGCCAAAAACAGACCAGTTGACAAAATGTTACAAAATTGAAGATCAAAACAATTTCATCCACCACATACTTCACAAGGGAGCCAAAAAGACTCAATAGAGGAAGACAGCATCTTCAGGAAGTGGCATTGTCAAAAACTGGATCACCACTTGTAGACGAATGAAATTACACCCCTCCCTCTCACCCTCCCAAAAAAGTCAAATTCCAGCTGGTATCAAAGGCCTCAAACATTGAACCCCCAACTCTGGAGGTGATAGAAAAAAAAAAAACTTGGCAGCAGACTACCAAGACATAGGAATAGGAAAAGTCTTCCTAATCAGACAGGAGATGCCACAAGAAAAAAGATCGATAATTGACAAATGTGCACCTCATTAAACTCAAAAGGTTTCTTTTACATCAAAAGAAACATAAAGGAAGTTGTATTAGTCAATTTTCTGTTGTTGCTGTGACAAAAACACAATGACCAAAAGGAACTTATAAAAGAGTTTATTTGAGTTTAGGATGGATGGTTCCAGGGAATTAGAGTCCATTGCAGCGGGAGGCATGGTAGCTGGAGCTGGAGCAGCAAGCTAAGGGTCACATCTCGCAATGAGCACAGGAAGCAGAGAGAGCAAAACTGGAGACTGCAAGGCTCGTTAAACTCAATAAGGCCTGCCTCCCCAATGATATACTTCCTCTAGCATGACCACACTTTCTAAGACCTCCAAGAACAGTACCACCAACTGGCGACAAAATGGGGACAAAATTTCTGAATAATTAAAGCCTATGGGGGACACTCATTCAAACCCACCACAATTCCACTCCCTGGCCCCCATAGGCTCATGACCAATAAAAATGCAAAATGCATTAGTCCAACCTAAAAAAGTCCCCATAATCTTTACCAGTTTCAATGCCATTCAAAGTCTACAGTCCAAAGTCTCATCTGAGACTCAGGCAAATCTCCTAAACTGTAAGCTCCTTTAACTAAAAGGCAAATTATATACTCCCAAAATACAGTGGAACTCAATACACATTCCCATTCCAATAGGAAGAATAGAGGCATAGTGAGAAATACTGGACCGAAACAAGAACGAAAACCAGCACGGCAAACACCAAGTCCAGTAGCTCCATATGGGACTTCCGGAACTTGACTTCCAAAGGGATTAGATGCCTTCCAGCTCTTTCAGCTTTTGCAACATACATCTCTTTATTAGGTGGTTACCACTACCTGTATGCAGCTCTCCTTGGCAAAATATCTCACAGGTCTGGCTTGTCAAATGTCTTCTTTGGGGTCTCCACTGCCAACAGGCTTCACATTCACAGCTCATGCAATGGCCTATCAGGGCCTTCTTTATTCGGGGATGCCCCTGCTGCATCTGCCTGGCCTCTGTGGCTTTCTGACCATGGAGAAGAATTGATAACCCCTTCACTGTTGCAAACTTCAGGCCTCTAAAGCCAGCACAATGTGAAAGAAATTGCCAAGTTTGATTGCAAGTTTGGGATGGACTTCGCTTTACTTTAACCACATTTGCAACATTTCTCTGCCCCAGACTTGCTGGAGGATTAGAGGTAAAACACTTTCAGTTTTTTCCTTTCACAAATTGGAGGCTAAGCTTGGTGTGGTCTTGCCCTGAAGGTACCGTTTCTGTTGTTTACTTGTAATCTTCGCAGGCCTCTCCTTAATCACTTTAATCCCACTTTTTCCATTGTTTACTTGTAAATAGATCAGGCCTCTCCTTCATCACTTTAGTCTCCTTATCAAAAGGAACCTCTCCTTCCCATGCCTTGGCCCCACCTTTAATCTTCCTTAGTGCAGTTTTCAGATCCAACTGTACATTCTGCATTTACTTCTGCCCCACATCTGCTCTTCTTCGCTGTAGTTCTGTACAATATTCACCATTAACAGCATGCCACCATTTCTACTTACCCCCCCCGGTCGTCTTGAAATATCCTCTGCCAAAGACATTAGTCAATTGTTTTTCCACTTAGCATCAGGCAACATTTGGGCTGTGGGCAACCAAAATGCTGCCAGACTCTTTATTAAAATATCAGTTGCTGCCTAAGTCTTTATTTTCCTCTGGGAACTACATTCTTTGCAGCAATGCTTTCTTCCAGGCTTCCACTAGAACTGACCCCTTACGCTCTGCTTACAGTAGTCAACAGCTTTTCTTAGCCCAAAGCTCCAAAATCTTCACATTTCGTTCCAACAAACATCTACATGGTCAGGTTCATTCACAGCCAACAGTCCACTCTCTGTACCAAATACTGTCATTTGTACTTTTTGTTGCTGTGATAGAAACACCATGACAAAGGAACTTATAAAAGGAAGAGTTTATTTAGGTTAGGATGATGGTACACGGGGAATAGCGTCCACTGTGCGTGGGAGGCATGGTTGCTGGAGCTGGAGCAACAAGCCAAGGGTCACATCTTGCAATGAGCACGGAAGCAGAGGAGAGCAACTGGAGACTACAAGGCTTGTTACACTCACTAAGCCTGCCCCCAGTGACATATTTCCTCTAGCATGGCCACACCTTCTAAGACCTCCAAGAACAGTGCCACCAACTGGAGACAAAATGTCTGAATACTTAAAGCCTATGGGGGACAGTGATTCAAATGAAGTGAAGTGAAGAGAAAACCCACAGAGCGGGAGGAAACCTTCACTGCAGATACATTTGACAAAGCATTAATTTCCAGAGTATAAAAGCTACTCAAAAAACAAAGAAGAAAGAAAACAAATGAATCACTCAAAAGATGGAGCAAAGATCTGAATAGAGAGTTCACAGAGGAGGAATTAGAGATGGCTGAGAAACATCTTATGAAGTGTTCAACATCGCTAATAATTAAGGAAATGCAAATTAAAACCACTTTGAGATATCATCTTACTCCAATAAGAGTGGCTAGGATCAGGAAAACGAATGATACCAAGTGCTGGAGAGGTTGTGGGGACAGGGGAACACTCATCCATTGCTGGTGGGAATGTAAACTTATATAGCCACTATGGAAAGCAGTGTGGAGAACCCTTAGAAGACTCAATATGTATTGGTTTTCAAGCTAAGAAACAGAAGATCTGTTCAGAAAATTATTTAGATAAATGTACTTATTTATTCATAGGCAATTACAGCTATAATCTGCCTGGTAATTACTTTCTAATAAAATAAAATATATTTCTTTCCTTAAATTTATTATATGGTATTAGAAAATAATTTAATTCTGGTTATATAAGCATAAGTTGGAGATCATGATCTGATACATTTATATGAATTATTAGAGTGTAAAAGATTTGTAGTAGAATTGGTTGCATATGCATGAACTGCATTCTAGATGAAAGAGCACAAAGGCCTTATCATAGAAGACATAAATAATATATACTCGTATCTAATCATGACCTTACAGTCAAGTTAATTTTATGTAGGTCATTTTACATGTATTTTAAAATAAATATATAAGTCACATCAGCAGCAAGCAGCAAGGCAATCTTAATTTTGTATCACTCTTGAATATATTTGATCAGTATACATGGGTGATATCAGTAAAACCTGAATGGATATGACCTATTCTTTAATTATAATTACTGCACTTGTACAGTATTTAAATACTCATTTTATTGAGCATTAAACCTGCTCCTACATATTAACTATAAAGTACTAGAGGACCAGAAGAGCAGAGCTTTCCCTCTAGTGAGATCTAGAGGGAGAAATTTTTATTCACATTGATCAGAAATACATTATGCAGAATGATTCTTAGTTGTAAGAGTAAGAGTTTTCTGTGACTGATACAATTAAGGAAAATCCAAAATCTTAGGGACTTCAGATGGGTTAATATAGACTGACATCTAAAGATTACACTGTACCTTGTTAATGTGTACAATTAATACCAAGTAAAATCAGAAAATTTAAACCACAAAAATATCAATGACAATTTGTTTCATCAAAAGAAAAACTGAGAGGAACTTCTGTAATAAACAAAGCAGAGTTATGACAGGAAATTAATGAAAACAAAGAGGAAATTTAATCTACATATTTTAGGCAGTTGACAATAATCGATTGTTGGTTTATCTTATGCATGTGGGATGAATTATGAATAATGAAATAAGTAGAGGTGAGACATTGACTAGGGAAAAGAAGGCCAGAGATATGGAGATGATGTAAGGAGATAAGGAAGATCTCACTGCAGGATGGTGGGAAATTGTGGAGGGGTAGAAGCATTTGCAGCAGGTAATGGACCAGGAAATTGTAAATCAGCCTCATATGCCACCTGGACCTTTATTTCAAACATTTAATTGTTTATATTTATATACTTTCTGTTTATAGTTTTAACTCTGCTTCTATCTTAATAGTAAGATTCATTTCTGTGAAGAATGCTACTGATAGTTGGGGACTACTGAATTAAATCTGTACATCCCTGATAATACAAACATTTTCACTATGTTAATTTTGCTGATATCTGTGTGTGAAAGGTACATTTTCTTTTGTCTTCAGTTTATTTCTTGTGTCTTAATTGTTTTAGAGGTCTTTTTATAAGTCTTCTAATTAATTGGCTTGACTAGTTCTAGTAATTTTGGTCTACAATTTGTGTGTGTGTGTCTGTATGTCTGTGTGTCTTTATTTGAATTTAATATCAAGATAATACTAGCTTCAAAACATCAATTTCCTGTCAGCCCTTCTCTTTTTGATTCATGAAATAGTTTGAGGTGCCTAGATATTAGGTTTTTTCAAGTCAACAGTATATTCATCCTGAGTTTAGATTTTTTAATTTGGAAGTCTTAACTATTGTTTCAGTCTGATTGCTTATTATAGAGTCGTTTACAGTACTAATCTTGGCTTAAATTTGGTATATCACATGGAGTGGTACTTCCCACAGTTTCCTCAAATTATCCATGCTTAAAGGGACAGTTGTGTCTACATCTGCATGGTGGGTGACCCAGTAGGGTTCTTTTTGAATATGGTCTCCTTTCGTTTCGCCACAGAGAAGTGATTGGTTGATTTGGAGGATCCGCATGGCATGTGGAACACATGCTTCTTGTCTAACTTCTTATCTTCTCGGTTGGTCAGGTGTCCAGTGTTGATTATGGATTTCCTTCTGTGGTTTTCCCTGCCTCCCTCCGCCAGAGCCACTGTTTTATGTAAACTTCTCCTCTCTTCCTTTTTCTTTCCATCTCTCTTCATACTGCCGTTCCGATCCTTCTCATTCCCTATAACTTTCCCACTCTGACTCATAACTTACCTGTTATCGAAAGTATGGTCCACATTTTGTGAGGCTCCTTCATGGTGTTGAGCTGATATTCAAACTCTGCAGTTCCTTTTACTCAAGCCAGGAGTGCTCTCCTCAACTAGAGTGGAGCCAACCAGAATGGATTCTGAACTCTTTTTATTGTACTTTCTAAAAGTTTTTTCATTGGCTGCTACTGAGACCCATATTTATCACATCAAATAGGGCAGTTCTTCTTCAATATCCCCAGTTTACTCTCCGGAGAGTTTGTGTATGGGTGTGGTCCGCCAGGTTCAAAGTTTCTTTAGGACCTGATCTTACTCATAATCACTGCATCTTCCTTTCTCCATTAACTGTTTACATCATATATCATCTTCTAAAATTTATGGCACTATTGACTATGGTTGCTGGTGCTCCTCTAGCATTGTGAGTTATGTTTTATCAAGCTAAGGTACTTCCATACAGAGGCCTGCGAGTCTATCTCAGCCTATGTGTCTAAGGTAATCTTTCCTTCACTTACTTGTTTTCCTCAGAGAACAGTGATATATACTGAAAGCTAACCATTGAATGTGAGAATGACAATGTTGGCAAGTATAATTATAGTGTAAGGAAACATAAAATGCCTTTACCTTAATCATTCAATTCCCCTTAACACAAAATAGGTTTCCAGAGAATCTGTTTTAATAAGCTTGAAGGCATCCCTGAGGAGAGCAGCTGTTGAAATGTTCAAGAGTTTTCTAAGCTTGTAAAAAAATGTTTGGGAACTAGAAGTGAGTTTGCTAGCTGTTTTCTTTGCCTGATACAAAACACTGACCAGGGGCTGGAGAGATAGCCTAGTGGTTAAGAGCACCGACTGCTCTTGCAGAGGACCCAGGTTTGATCCCCAGCAGCCACATGGCGGCTGAGAACCGTCTATAACTCCAATTCCAGGAGAACTCCAGTTCCTGGGGAATCCGACACCCTCTTCTGACCTCTGTGGCATTGCACGACACGGGTGCACAAACCTACATGCAGACAGCACATTCATACACATAGAAAATAAATAAAATAAAATTAAAAAAATAAATAAAACACTGACCAAAAGCCCTTGGGGGAGGAAAGGTTTTACTTCCTCTTGCAACTCCCAGTTGACAATCCATTACTTAGAGAAGTCAGGGTAGAGACCACAGAGGAACACTGCTGAAGCCTTCCTCGTGGGGCTTACTTAGTTGTGTGCCCAGGGATGGCACCACCCACAATGGGCTGGGTTCTCCCACACCAACTAGCAATTAAGAAAATGCCTCACAGATATGGAGATAAACCAATCTGATTCCAGCAATTCTTCAGTTAAGGTTCACTCCTCATAGGTGACTCTAGTTTGTATCAATCTTATAAAAACTAACCACAATGGGGACATTTAAAAAATTATGTAAGTAGAGATTTTGTATTCATTTTAAAAATACTTTTATTGCCAGGCGTGGTAGCACACACCTTTAATCCTAGCACTTGGGAGGCAGAGGCAGGTGGATCTTAGTGAATTCAAGGTCTACAGAGCAAATCCCAGGACAGCTGGGGCTATAGGGAGACCTTGTCTCGAAAAGACCCCCCCAAAAAAATAATAATTTTATTAATTTTGAAATTTCTTTCATCCATAATGTATTTATCAAATTTGCTCCTAATTCTTGTCCCTCTCTGTTGAGAAGTTGTTTGGGTTCTTTAACCCAACTTTCCAGCAGAGTTTATAAACTACTACTGCTGAGAAATAAGCATTTTCTTTTGTGGGTTTTTAAGTTCATTGAAAAAAAATCAATTTTAATTTTGGAAAAAGAATTTTAAAATGGATTCATATTCTTAGAAGTTAATTGTACTACAATTTGAGAGAAAAACGACAAGTTGTAAATATCAGCATCTGTTGGAAGGAGGGAGATGGAAGAAAGAAAGTCATCCATTTTGAGTTAGTCAGCAGTGGTAGGCTGAGAGAAGCTCCGGGAATGGAGGGCCTTTCAAAGAACACACTTGTAGGAAGCTTCTCTTTTAATGCTGAGCAGGGACCACTCCACTCTGCTAAGGGGAATGGTGACACACACCCCCTTTGGGACACTGTGGGGAGCTGGCCCCTTGGCACAGAGACCAGTGGCTGCTTCCTGCAGCTCAAACTAAGGCTCTTAGCCTGGACCCACGAGACACGTGTTCCACTCTTGGCCGTGACTTCCCACATGCCCAGAGATGGGACAGGAATTTCACTCACAACGCCAGCTACCCAGGTTGGTGGTCGGCAAAGGGAACCTTTTTCCAGCCCACTGGCCACCCAATCGAAACTCAGGCCTACCTTAGCCTGTATACGAATATTGGCCGGAGACTCCATGATGATGTTAATATGGAATCCAACTTTCTGGTTGCCACAGCTTGCTTTTATAAACCAAATGACGTCAGTTCCCAGGACCAATCCTGAGCACCCCCCAACTCCTGCCACCACACACCTTGCTCCACCCAGCATTGCACACCTAAGCCATGCTGCTTGCTACCCCCTAGGGCAGAGCCAGACTCTTGGCCATTGGGTACTAATTGGAAATCTAGCCCGCAATTCAAGCCGGCTTTCCTACAAACACTGAGAAAGCTGACTCTGAGGGCAGCCAGCTTAGGATATGAGCTGGGGTTCAAAAGGAGAGAGAAGGGAAATGAACTCAGAAAAGCAGGTGGAGCAGTGAATGCCTGTAACCACGCCCAGGGGAGGGCCTACTGCAGGATATAAGTAGATTGTCTAATTAAAGGTGTGGAAGTCTTAGCTCGTCATCAGGTAAACACGATCTCTCCTGAACAGGTGATTGCAAATCCACTTGACTGACTCTAAAAGGAGAAAATAATGGTTTACAATGTTTGTGAGCCTGAGAATGTATGTCTCTACTCAGGTTCAAAAAATAAAAATCAGATTCCCTTCTTTTGATTACAAGGATCCCTTAATAGGCCCCAACATGCCCTGATACTTCCACTTGTTCAAATGGTATTTTGAATCTTAAAGAGGATGTGATGTTTCTATTTCTAGTGTAATGAGGGAAACAGAATATGGGATCCAAAATTGATTATAAGGAAGGGGTTTGTATTAAATGGCCTCCTAGTCTGGTAATGGCTCTCTGATCATCTAGCACTCACAATCTCCTGAGAGTCAAAATTTTAAATCATTCAGAAAATGAGGCTTTTTTAAATTTTTTTGGGAGGGAGATGGTCTAGATCTCGATTGGGAACTAATTTCTGGACAAATCTAGAGCTATATTATCTGATATATATATATATAAATTATAAAAACTAAAAATAGAGCCTCAGTTTTCTGATATGATTTAAAATTTTGACTTCCATGAATTGGTGCTAGATGATCAGAAGCGCCATACCACTAGGAGGCCATAATTACACTAACCCCTCCCTTTCTATAATCTAATTTTGGATCCAATATCCTTGTTTTCACCTTCTAGACACATAGAAATAGAAACATCACCTCTCTTTAAGATTCAAAATACCATTTGAACAAGTGGAAGTATCAGGGCATGTTGGGGCCTGTTAAGGGATCCTTGTAATCAAAAGAAGGGAATCTGATTTTTATTTTTTGAACCTGAGTAGAGACATACATTCTCAGGCTCACAAACATTGTAAACCATTATTTTCTCCTTTTAGAGTCAGTCAAGTGGATTTGCAATCACCTGTTCAGGAGAGATCGTGTTTACCTGATGACGAGCTAAGACTTCCACACCTTTAATTAGACAATCTACTTATATCCTGCAGTAGGCCCTCCCCTGGGCGTGGTTACAGGCATTCACTGCTCCACCTGCTTTTCTGAGTTCATTTCCCTTCTCTCTCCTTTGAAGCCCAGTCTACTCTCTAAGCGGCTGCCCTCAGAGGTTTCAGCTTCCTCTAGTGTCTCTAGGAAAGCGGCTTGAATGAGGGCTAGATTTCCAATAGCACCCTATGCAGAGTCTGGCTGCCCTAGGGGGTAGCCAGCAGCTGGTTAGGTGCGCAATGCTGGTGGAGCAAGGTGTGTGGTGGCATGGAGTTGGGGGGCCTGTGATTGGTTTTGGGAACTGATGTCATTTTGTTTACAAAAGCAAGCTGTGGCAACCAGAAAGTTGGATTCCATATTAACATCATCTATGGATTATCCGTCAGCATTCGTATAAGTGCCTTAATGTAGGCCTGCATTTCTTTTGGGTGACCAGTTGGCTGGAAAAGGTTCCCTTTGCTTCGACCAATCCAACTGTGGTTAGATGCGTTGTGAGTGAAATTCCTGTCCCATCTCTGGGCATGTGGGAAGTCATGGCCAGGAGTGGAACATGTGTCTCGTGTGTCCAGGCTAAGAGCCAAGTTGGAATTACCACTTAGACTGGGCTACAGGAAGTAGACAGCTGGTCTCTGTGCCAAGAGGCCAGCTCCCCACAGTGTCCCCAAAGGGGGGGTTTGTTTGTGGTCAACATTCCCCTTTCGCAGAGTGGGTGGTCCTCTTGCCTCAGTCATTAAAAGAGAGCTTCCTACAAGTGGTTCTTTTGAAAGGCGCCTCCATTTCCCGGAGCTTCCTCTCAGCACTACACCCACTGCGGACAAAACTCAATGGATGGACTTCTCCTATCCATCTCCCTCCTTTCCCAACAGATGCTGATATTTACAACACTTGCGTTTTATCTTCAAATTACTTTACAATTAAATTTCTTTAAGCATATGAATCCATTTTTTAATTAATTCTCTTTTCCAGATTAAAAAATTGATCTTTCAATGAACTTAATAATAACCCACAAAGAAAATGCTTATTTCTCAGCAGTAGTAGTTTATAAACTCTGCTGGAAAGTTGGGTTAAAGAACCCAAACAACTTCTGAACAGAGAGGGACAAGAATTAGGAGCAAATTTGATAAATACATTATGGATGATAAGCAATTTCATTAATCAAATTATATTTTTTTTTTTTGGTCTTTTCGAGGACAGGATCTCCCTATCGCACCCCGCTGTTCTGGGGATTGTCTGCTCTGTAGGACTTGGAAATCTCACTAAGATCCAACTGCCTCTGCCTCCCAGTGCTAGGATTAACGGTGTGGGCTACCCACGCCTGGTAATAAAAGTATTTTTAAAATGAATACAAAATCTCTACTTACATAATTTTTTAAATGCCCCCATTGTGGTTAGTTTTTATAAGATTGATACAAACTAGAGTCACCTATGAGGAGTGAACCTTAACTGAAGAATGCTGGTAATCAGGATGGTTTCTCTCCATACTGTATGGATTTTCTTTTTTCTTATTTTTTTTATTTTTTTTCTTTTTTATTTTGTATGGTACGAATGTACTGTTCTGCAGCCGTTTGTGCACCTTGTCGTGCAATGCCGCGGATGGTACTGAAGAGGGTCTCGGATTCTCCCCTGGCAACTGGAGTCCTCCTGGAACTGGAGTTTACCGACGGTCTCATCCGCCGTGGTTGCTGCTGGGGATCGAACCCGGGTCCTTTGTAAGAGCAGTCTGTGCTCTTGACCGCTCTGTATCTCTCCAGCCCAAGGCATTTCTAAATTGCTCGTTGGTGTGGGAGAACCCGCCCTTGTGGGTGGCGCACCCCTGGGCACACAACAAAGTAAGCCCCGAGGGAAGGTTCACGCAGTGTTCTCTGTTGTCTCTACCCTGCCTCTTACGTAATGGCTCGCTCAACTGGGAGGCAAGAGGAGTTAAAAACCTTCCTCCCAATCGGGATTTTTGGTCAGTGTTTTATTTATTTTACTTTTATTATTATTTTTTCTATGTGTATGAATGGCTGTCTGCATGTAGGTTTGTTGCACCGTGTCGTGCAATGCCACAGAGGTCCGGCAGCGGGTGTGTCGGAATTCCCAGGCATTGAGTTCTCCTGGACTTGGATTTAGTATACGCACGATTCTCAGCGCATGTTGGGCCGGGGATCCAATGGGTCCTCGCAAGAAGCGTCGGTGCTCTTACACTAGGTATCTCCACGCCCTGGTCCGTGTCTTTGTATCCGGCAAAGACAACAGCTAGCCACTCATTTTAGTTCCAAAACATTTCTTACAAGTTAGAAAACCTTTGAACATTTCAAAAGCTGCCTCCTCTGTTGCTTCCGCTTATCAACAGATCTTCTCGGAAACCTTTTTGTGTCCCGGGGAATGACGATAAGTTTTAAAGGCATTTTATGTTTCCTTACACTATAATTATACTTGCCAACATTGTCATTCTCACATTCAATGGTTAGCTTTCAGTATATATCACTGTTCTCTGAGGAAAACAAGTAAGTGAAGGAAAGATTACCTTAGACACATAGGCTGAGATAGACTCGCAGGCCTCTGTATGGAAGTACCTTAGCTTGATAAAACATAACTCACAATGCTAGAGGAGCACCAGCAACCATAGTCAATAGTGCCATAAATTTTAGAAGATGATATATGATGTAAACAGTTAATGGAGAAAGGGACAGATGCAGTGCTTGGTAAGCTCCGGTCCTAACGACCCTTTGACACCGGCGTGACCCCCCCCCTACCCCCCCCCTTCTCGGTCGCTTTCCACTTGTGCTCTGAATCCGAATCCCTCTTTGCTTTTGATAACTATGTGCCCATAGTCGCCATATTGAAAAACACCCTTTTAGAAGTACACCAAACCGCGTTCAGACTCCCTTCTGGTTGGTCCACTTCGTGAGGCAGAGCACTCCTGGCTTGCGTAAACGCGGCAACTGCCGAGTTTGACCTTCACGTCCCCACCATGCCGGCGGCTCACCAAAAGGGACCTACTTTCGATCACATGTAATTTCTTGCGTCCTCTTGTGGCCCTTTCTCTTTCATTAGAACGGTCTGCCCGTCCGCTGCCTCGCGTCTTGAACTCCAGCCTCTTTCCTCGCTTCTCCTTTCTCCCTCCCCCCCTTTTCTCTTCCTTCTTTCTCTTTCTATCCCTCTATCTCCTTCCTGGGTTTTCATTCTCTCCCTCTACATCATTCTTGAGCTTTTTTCTTTCTTTCTCTCCCATTCTCTCCCTCCTCCCTCTTCCCCTCCCCCTCCCTTTTCTTTTTTTTTTTCCCCCTCCCCTTTTTTTTCCTTCTCCCTCTCCCCCTCCCCCCTTTCTTTTTTTCCCCCACCCCTCCTTTTTCTCCCCCCCTTTCCCCCTTCTCTCTTCTCTTTTCTTCCTTTCCTTTTTTTCTTTTCCTCCCTTTTTCCCCCCCCTCCTCCCTTTTCTTACTTCCTCTCTCCTTCCTCCTCCCTCCTCCTGTTCCCCCTCGTTCCTCCTTTCCCCCCGTTTCCCCCCCTTCCTTCCCTCCCCTTTCCCNACCCCCCCACCCCACCAGATTCACCCTTTAAGTCAGTTCTTTGATGCAGTCTTTTCTGTTGTTGGTGGTGTTGTTGTTCTTTCCAATATGCATCATTCCCAACAAGAAATATTTACAGCTGGGTTATTGGTGCTAGCATCCACAGATGAGGGATAGCATTCGTCATTTGTTTTTCTGGGACTGTGTTACTTCGTTTAACATAATATCTTCTAGTTCCATCCATTTACCTGCAAGGTTCATGATGTTGTCTTTTTTTTACTGCTGCATAGAGCTCTGTTGTGTAGATGTACCACATTTTCTCTATCCACTCATCAGTTGAGAGGCATTCGGTTTGGTTCCAGAACAGAGCTGCGATAAATATTACTGTGCATGTATTTCTGCTGTAAGAAGAGGTGGCTATATACCCAGGAGTGGTATTACTGGCTGAGGTGGTAAGCTCATTTTGAGTCTTCCAAGGGTTCTCCACACTGCTTTCCATAGTGGCTGTACAAGTTTACATTCCCACCAGCAATTGATGAGTGTTCCCCTTTCCCCACAACCTCTCCAGCACTTGGTAACATTTGTTTTCTTTATCTTAGCCAGTCTTATTGGAGAGAGATGATAAGTGAATCTGAAATTATGAATAGCTCTTAACCTCCATGTGGGTGATGGAATTGAACCCCATTCCTCTGGAAAATCAACTAATCCTTTTAACTGCTGAACTGTCTGCTTCACTGGGTGATGTTTTCTGCCATTTTTAGTTTTGTATTTCCAACTTTTCATTTTTGTCTATATCTGAAATTGGTGCTGTTTTCTTTCATGCTTCTGGTGCTTCCATCCACACTGCTGAGGTTCTCATCTGTTTCACAGATTTTCTTCTCTGCTGTCCAATGTCCAGGTCTTGGACTTAATTCATTTATCTGTCTGTATCTTCTTTCAGGTCCTTCATTCTTTTGACCAGATGATATTTTATGTAGATACAAACATGCACACACATATAAAATAACACCTCAGCACCACATAAATTGTTTAGTTCCTAGCTACGGACTTTCCACTTCATAAAATATATTAAAGTATTTCCCTTTGTTTACATTGATTAATTTTTGTTTTGTATTTAATATTCACTAATAATTATGCTTATTATTTTTACTTCGTTGTTGAACCAATTCATGGAGTTGAAATTGTCTTCTTATTATGTATTTTGGCTTCTCTTTGTATCTTCTCTAATTTCAGAAGTTGCAGTCTTTCTTTGTTGACAGTTCAAACCCCAAGAGTTTCTTCACAGGCTTGGAAACAAAAGTTCTTAAATTCATTTGGAAAAACAAAAGACCCCGAATAGCCAAATCAACCCTGAGTGAAAAGAGCTACACAGGAGGGATCTGTATACCAGATTTTAAACTATACTACAGGGCTATAGTCATAAAAACAGCCTGGTATTGGCACAAAAACAGACCTGTTGACCAATGGAACAAAACCAAAGATCCAAGTCTGAGCACATACAATTTCAGCCATCTCATATTTGACAAGGGGGCCAAGAAACCACAATGGAGAAAAGATAGCATCTTCAGCAAGTGGTGTTGGCAAAACTGGATCACCACTTGTAGAAGAATGAAACCAAACCCCTACCTCTCACCCTGTACAAAAGTCAACTCCACATGGATTAAAGACCTCAACGTGAAACCCCAAACTCTGAAGATTATAGAAGAAAAAGTTGGCAGCAGACTACAAGACATAGGCGTAGGAAAAGACTTCCTAAATCAGACAGCAGCTGCACAAGAATTAAGGTCGACAATTGACAAATGGGACCTCATCAAACTCAAAAGCTTCTGTACATCAAAAGAAACAATCAAGGAAGTGACGAGAAATCCCACAGAGTGGGAGGAAACCTTCACCGCAAATACATCTGACAAAGCATTGATTTCCAGAATATATAAACTACTCAAAAAACAAAGAAAGAAGAAAACAAATGACCGGCTCAAGATGGAGCAAAGAACTGAACAGAGACTTCACAAGTGAGGAATTAGACATGTCTGAGAAACACCTCAAGAACTGCTCAACATCACTAATCATTAAGGAAATGCAAATGAAAACCACTTTAAGATATCATCTTACTCCAATAAGACTGGCTAGGATCAAGAAAACAAATGATACCAAGTGCTGGAGAGGTTGTGGGGAAAGGGGAACACTCATCCACTGCTGGTGGGAATGTAAACTCATACAGCCACTATGGAAAGCAGTGTGGAGAACCCTTGGAAGACTTGGAATGAACTTGCCACCCGACCCAGCCATACCACTCCTAGGCATGTACCCTCACAGCCATGTTTATTGCAGCTCTCTTCACAATAGCATTTAAACCTAAATGCCCCTCAACTGATGAGTGGATAGAGAAAATGTGATACATCTACACAATGGAGTTCTATGCAGCAGTAAAGAAAGACGACATCACGAGCTTTGCAGGAAAATGTCTGGAGCTAGAGGACATCATGCTGAGTGAAGTAACACAGTCCCAGAAAAACAAACGACGAATGGTATCCCTCATCTGTGGATGCTAGTGCCAATTACCCAATTGTAAGTATTTCTTGTATAGGGCCCCCTGAGCTTTTGTCCAAAGCAGTTGGGCATAACGCATTTTGGAAACAACAACAACAGAAAAGACTGCATCAAAGAACTTACTGAAACAGTGAACTTCTGCTCAAAACAGTCAACTTCCCCATGGAAAATATTGAGAATGACTAAGAGATGGAAAGCATGTCTGGCAGAATGCATGAGCTCTGGCGGGGTGGGGGAATGAGCTGGAACACGGGTCTAGATTTGTTAAAAATAAATAAATAAATAAATTTATGTGAGAAAAAAAAGAAATTGTCTTCTTATTATGTATTTTGGCTTCTCTTTGTATCTTCTCTAATTTCAGAAGTTGCAGTCTTTCTTTGTTGACAGTTCAAATACTTAGCTTGTTTGAGCATGTTAATAACTTCTCATTGAAATATTTCTGTGATAGTTTCCTTAAAATTCTCACTAAATGGTTATTGTGCTTGTGTCATTTGAGTGTTGGGATCTCCTTATTGTCTTATTTTGGTTAATCTTTTGAGAATTTCCTAATTCTTAATGTAAAGTGTAAGATTTTGTTGAAATTGGGATGGATTTAGTATTGGTTTCTGAGACTGTGGATCTTATTGGAACTTCTGATACTGCCCTGTATGTATGGAAATCACATTCTCCAGATGGTTGCTGTTGATCCCCATGGTGACAGGATTAGCTTGGTGAGGCTACTAGTGCATGTTTTTCCACCCAACTAGAGGGTCCACCCTTACATGGCTCTGAGATCTCCTTCCATAGTGGCGATTGACCCTTTTGACCACCAACAGGAATGAAGTTACCATTTCTCGGTCAAGCTTCTCTGAAACTGTCTCAGTGGAATTATGGGACATTTTATTACAGCTGAACAAGGGTAAAAACCAGCTTCCCACTTAGCCTTAGCTGTTCCAAGTCCAGTGCTGGCTACAATAGCCTAAGATGTTTGGTGGCTTCTAGATTGTATCATTCTTGATTATTTAGTTAGAAAGAGGATAATTCCCATTTTTTGTTTGTATGCTTCTCTGCATAGAACATGAGATATGAACAAGGAAGGAAATCCACTGTGATCACTGCTATGTAATTTTCAACTTCTTTATATTCTCTGCTTTTCAGAGTGTATGTTTGTGGCATATAAGATTTCAAGTTTTATTTTTTGGTTCACATTTTGCAAGAAATAATAGAATGAACAGAAAAAAGCACTACATCTTTCCATAGGGGTAATTTTTGAAAAGGAAGTTGTACAGTGAGATTCTAATTTGAATGACTATTTTAGTTATATTTCAGAATTGGTGCATTTTACTAACTTTAATTTTTAATGATCGTGGAATTGTTAAATTTGCTCACAAGATCACTTTTACAGATTCCATGATTGTCAAAAATACTGTTTGGTATGTGAAATTTGTAGGTCTCCAACCAGTTCTTAAAGGCATGATAATAATAGAGATTAATTTTATAAAATTATTTTTTGTGTGTAGGAGTTCATATTTATGCATTAACATTCCATTCTATTATCTGGAGAATTTGTAATTATAGACCTGATTTCTTAAGCCCATTTCAAATATTATGTTTAAAATTACTCCCTCAGGTTCCATTGTATTACTTAGAAACTCCCTTTGGATTAATCTGAAACTAGAATTGTACTGTGAATTAAAGAAAATCAATTCTAAGTCTTTTCACATTCTCTAACCATAAATTCAAATTAAATACAATTAAATACACTGGTACAGAATGGGACATTTGTCAAGTCAATTTGATTTTTAATTATTACAAAAGTAATACCTATGTAGGAAAAGATATGTTTGTCCCAAACTTCTATTTTACACTTGATTCTGAGCCTTCACAATTCACTAACTAGACAGTCTGTTGTTTGTGGCTTATGCATCTTAGCTCCAAAACCTTCACAACTCAGGGCAGCAGAACAAGAGCCTTTATTATCAAATATCTAACAATACATCAGTAGCCTCTGCAAAGCACACTCCACTACTATCATATTAAGCACATGGGTTATCATAACATGATTATTTGTACCCTGCTAGAATATAAGCATGCAAATATCAGAGGACCTACATCGGTTTTCTAAAGTCTGCTAAGCAATTAGAACAGCAGATGCTCTTTGCATATTTGAAAACTGTGTTGTGTAGTTCTAAAGCAAAGTGGCAAATGGGAATTTTCTCCAGTTTTACTATTTATATTATCTATCTTTTATGTCATTCATGAAGACAATTTTATGAAGAGTTGCTAAATAATTTGAAGAATGTCCTTCAATTTTTCATTAGTATAATGTGGTTATCAATTTAAAAAGAAATAAATTGGGTTTCATAACAGAGTTCTCAATCAAATTTAGAAAACCCTCCCCCACCCATGCTCCTCAACTCCCAACCAGACCTCATGTATTATGCATACATGATAGGACCCTTCCAGCCAAGCGTCTGGACCTGGATGTCTGTCAGTGAAAGTTCATTAACTGCAACCTAGACATCCATCTAGAGATTGTAAATAAGGCAGACTCTCTGTTATCCAGTAGAAATCAGTCTTAAATATTTCTCAGTCCAGTGCTGGCCTGCCTTCATCTCTCTCCTCCCCTGTGGATCCCTGTTTGATTGAGTTGGCATGGGTCCTGTGCTGATGTCACCATTCGGGCAAGTTCACAGGTGCAAGCTTCTGGTGGTCTGAAAGCCTCTGCTCCCCCGTGTTCGTGAACCAGCCCTGCCTCTTACAATCTTTCCACCCCCTCTTCCACAAAGGTCCCAAAACCATGGGAGGAAGAAATCCAGGAGTCTTACCCAGGGATCTTCAGTTTCTCAATCTCTAAATGTTGGTCAGTGGTGGCCTACTGTCTGCATCACACTGTTGTGTAAGGAAGCTTCACTGGATGCAAACAGAGCACAAAGCTGCAATGCATGATGCTCGTCATGGCCTTCCCAGCAACATCATGCCAGCACACCTAACTCTTTATGAAGAGGTGCCCTGCCGCAAAGAGGCTGTGGAGGTCACCAGGCTTGGAAACATTAGCCCCCCCCCCCATTTCTATTATCTATTTCCAGGAATTATGCCACTACTTCCAGCCACACCTAAGGCAGTAAAATTAAAGCATGCCTCTTTAACAAGGGAAGATAAAAGAATTCATGAATCTACATGAGTCTATTAAAAACCATCACAATTTGCAGCACATGCTGGTGGGAGATAACTTTGCAACAACGTTATTATCTGTGTCATCTGACAACCTCCTTCATCAGTGGTTCTTTACTGCAGATAATGTGACAGAACTCTAGCTGTCACCATGGTGGTGGTTTTCTACTTTGATATTTTAATAGTATTATTAGAAATTCTCTGTACTGAAGCATGTTCATCATATGCATTTATGTAAATATAAATCATATTTACATAAATGCATATGATGAAAATGAAAAATACATTTATGCAATGTATTTTTATCTTATCTACCCCATTACCTCCCTCCACATCCTCCACAATCTCTCACTCATCTCCCTCCCAATGTCATGCTATATTTTTTATTGAATTGTCACAAATTTCATACAATATATCTTGATCATATTTAGAGGCCTCCTCAACCTTCAGCTTCCCCATATCCCCAACCAGATTTCATACATTCTGTTACATGTTTTTAGCCTTATAAAGCGAAGGTTTTGTTCCCAAGTGTCCTCCAGTATAAGCCCATCCACTGGGCCTGGTCAACCTATCTATTTACTCTCCCTTTCCCAGTTGTCATTGGAGCTTCCTAGGTTGGAACTTCTTACCAATTTACCCCCTTTCATCCTGAGTTTTTGTCTGATTGGAGCTTGCATGGGTCTTGTACACACTGTCACCATTGCTGTAAGTTCATATGAACAACTTCTCAGCCACTTGGAAAACTCTGTTTCCTTATGATCAAACATAACTACTGACTCTTATAGACATTCTGTCCCCTCTTCCACAATGGTGCCTGAGCCCTGGGTGGCAGAGTTTTAGCATAGGAGTTCTACCTAGTAACACATACTCCTCAATTTCTTATTCTCTTTACTTAGGCCAATTGTGGTATTATGGTTTATTCACCATCTGTTGCATGAAGAAGTTTCACTGGTAAAAGCTGAGAAATGCATTAATATTCTTCCCACCCTTTTCCTACTGTGTTCCGTGAGCCTTAGGCACAGAGATTGCATTGTAATCATTTAGCTCTCATAGTATATATTAGAAGACAATGAAAATGTGGTACATCTACACAGTGGAGTTCTATGCAGTGGTAAGGAAGATGACATCATGAACTTTGCAGGTAAATGGATGGAGCTAGAAGATACCACGCTGAGTGAAGTAACAAAGTCCCAGAAAAACAAATGATGAATGGTATCCCTCATCTGTGGATGCTAGCACAAATTACCTAATTGTATGGCAAACTGAGCAATGTCAATGTGATCTGAAAACAACTGTGCTCTTATATTGTAGAATCCCTTAAAAAATAAACAAATATTTTTTTTTAAAAAAAAGATAATGTGCAAGCTATCAAGTGAGAAAAAAGTCAGTGTTTCTACTCAGCTGTAAGGACTAATAAACACAATGACAAGCCCAGAAATGATGATACAGCAGTGGCACTTTCATCTTGGAGGTAACAAACAACTGTTTGTTGGACTTAATGCCTGTTCACTGGTGGGGGAAGTCATGTGTGATGTTTTAAACATAAATGCATGGCTAAAACATAAACATAAACATATGGCTGAAGAGTCATAGATCCTAGAGGAAACCCTACTTCTGTTACATCCCTAGAAAAATTTTACTATATTCCAAATATATATCCTCATATTTACAAGCAAGTGTTCCTCTCACTATTCATCAAAAGAGGTTCTTCTTGCAACAGAGTTCCATAACTGGTAAAAATCAATGCATTTTAAGTGTCTGTGAGATGGGAACCCTAAGTGCCAAATGTCTTCTTTTGTATTGCTATTAACAGCATTGAGTTTAGGGAGTGCTATGGGGATGAGGGGAAGTTCACCAAGGCATGAGCCCTGTAGAATGGTCACCTGACCCTCCCTCAGCATCCATCAGTTGTCAGTATCTCCTCTTCCAGGGTTTGGGCCTTTTGGAGCCTGTGGGTACACTGCTGAGATTTGTGGCGGGGCCCACTTACTCCCAGGACGACCCATGTGGAAAACACACACAAGAAAGCACAGCACACAGACGTATGTTGAGGTTCAAATGCAGAGTGAGATTTTATTACCACATGTCTGGTTATACAGCAGTCGTGACTCAATTCTCAGGGCCGAATCCTAAACCTTTCCACCACTACACCCCACCCCATGGGTGTGGCCAAGGAGGTCCCATTGGCTTAGAATGCAACCCATCTTAACTAAGTTTTCCCATATCTCACCCTTTTAATTTTATTTTTTTGATTTTTTTGAGAGGCAGGGGAGCCCATGGGCGAGGCTAACAACCCAAAGGAACCATAGTTTTGAATAGCCAGCTGCTCAAGCCTGTTTAGAGTGCTAGGCAGTGGGGGGGGGGGCAGGCCAGACCTGAAACTTTACTTTCACACTAAAGCCAATTAATATCTAAAAAACCCAACCATAAAGTGAACCAATTGTCTATTTTCTCTGGAGATGTCATTTTGGACTGTTCAGGTTTGTGGTGATTTGAATGAGTGTCCCCCATAGGCTGTAAGTATTCAGACATTTGTCTCCAGTTGGTGGCACTGTTTCTGGAGGTCTTAGAAGGTGTGGCCGTGCTGGGGGAGGTATGTCACTGGGGGCAGGCTTGGTGAGTTTAACAAGCCTCGTGATCTCCAGCCACTCTCTCTGCTTTGCGGCATCCACCTCCGCGTCTGCCACACCCACTCCAGTAATGCCTGTGTAAACAATATGAGAAATCATATTCAAGACAGGCGGGGGAGCAGAGTCCTAAGGAGTTACGACCCCCTGGAGGTCCCTGGCAGAATGCCTGGCTAAGATAACTCCCGAGATTGAGATGTTTTCCTAGGATCTTACGTTTTCTGGTGTTGGACTTAGCATAACACTGAGCACAAAAAGATCTTTTCTTAAAGCCAGCTTATAAATACAAAATAAACTTTTTGAATGTGTCAAGAACTGGCAATTAAAATGCCTCTCTTGGGCACAGGGCTTTTTCCTGGCAGCAAGAATTTTCTGCAGATCCAAAGTAAAAAACAGACCTTTCTCCTTAACAAACAATGTAATGCAA
>VZQC01004360.1:73854-104247 GCA_009823505.1 Rhizomys pruinosus
GCCTTGAGGTCACTGGCTTTTATAGGCTGCAGGAGTGACCATGCCAGGAGGCACATGCCTGGAAGGCGTTGGGTGCTCCCTCTGAACCAAGTCAGAGCCAGGCTGCTCTCCTCCACGTGTACAAAGCCACATGTTCTCAGATCATTGTCCCATCCACTGAAACCAGGAGGAAATATGCCTCCACCACAACAGATACATATCAGGAGAGAGGGGAGAAAGAGAAGAAAAAGGCAAGATTGAGGGGTATGCATACCTAAGTTGTCAAGGTTTTCTCCTGCCCCACGTTTGGATGCCATTTGTGGGTACACCACTGAGATTTGTGGTGGGGCCCACTTAATTCCAGGACGACCCCTGTGGAAAACACATGCAGGAAAGCATAGCACACAAATGCACATTGAGGTTCAAATGCAGAGAGAGATTTTATTACAAAGTTTCTGGTTATATAGAAGTCGTGACTCAATTTTCAGGGCCAAATCAAACCTTTTCAGCACTACACCCCACCCCATGGGTGTGGCCAAGGAGGTCCCATTGGCTTAGAATGCTACCATCTTAACTACATTTTTCCACAGGAGCCCCTCCTATCAATGTTAGAAATTTGACTGGCTTCATCTTATGTAGGGCTTACATAGATGCCAACAGCTGCTATGGTTTGCTGTCCTCAATGACCATGTCCAGAAGTCAATGTTTCCTAGTCCCCCTCCCCATCAGCCATCTCTTATAATCTTCCCCATCTTCCATATGTTACTCAAGCCATAGAGGTGAAAGGTTGATACAGATTTAATGTAGGTGACCCATCCACAGTTGAACACTCAGTTGTTTATACTCAACTCTTTAACCAACTATGAGTTTCTGCTTCAACCACTATGTACAACAAAAGATGCTTCTCTGACCAAGACTGACAGCAGCAATTATCTATTGGTATAAATACATAGCTGAGAATTTATGACAGCATGAACATTTAGCAAAACAAACAAACAAAAACAAAAACAAAACAAAACAAAACAAACAAACAAACAAAAAACAGTAGGTTCCCCCAGCCTATGTTTCCTTCAGTCATTGGCTTTTGATCAATTTTTCAGTACCAGGCATGAATCCTTCCTGTGGATCAGGCTCAAAGCCTACCAGAAACTAATGGTTTACTTCCATGACCTTCATTTTACCACTGCACTAGTGGACACAAGAAGACAAAACTTGGGAATGTGTCTTCTTCACATGTAATGAGTCACTTATCTGTATCAAAATGTACTCAGATTTTTTAAATTTACTCTTCAGGATATAATACTGTTATGTTAGTAAGTCTGTTGGGGAAATTCTTACATTTTTGGATGCTTGATACATTTTTAGATTTTACTCCTATGGCCTTTTGATAGAACTGGCCCTAGTGTATGCCATTAATTTTGTACTTTCTTATTTTATTTCACTACACAAATAACATGGGGATATTTTTACTTTCCCCTGCCCTGAACTTAGAATCAGCTTTATATTCCATTATACCTGCTTCATTAAGTTGAAGAGTCATTTTCCAAATCAGTATCAGGCTTCCTGGAATTCTTACTACCACTAGGATATTACTTCTAGACCCACTTATTAAAGAGCTACAAACAGTGATATACTAGAGAGTGGCTCACCTATGTTTGCACATAATATTTACTTATCTGTCTTTTTAATACATTAAGGAAAATATTATTTCATTTTTCATACTAGAAAATCAAATCCTATAATGTTCATTCTAGCTTCTCCTTTCCTTTTTGTTTAGTCAAATATTTCTTTAAATTTTTGAAAATACATCCTTTTAAACTTTTAGTTTAACATTTAAAAAATAATAAAATTAACTCAGTGTATTTGTTAAACTAACAAAATATTCTCAGTAGTTATAAAAATAATTTGACAACCTTCAAGGCCATTCTTCATACATAATTTTCCTAATGAGGAATAGTAGCAAACTTCCTCACCTTGATAATGAGCAGGAAGGTGAGGCCTGCAGGAGAAGTATATTGGTCCTTAACAACTGGGCACATTCGAAGGTCAAGAACAAGGCACTATTCCTCCATCCACTCTACATGCTTTTATTTCAGCATGGCCTTGAATATACAGCCAAGATTACAAGGTTAGAAAAGAAAATAAAAGTCTTACATATGAGAATGGAAAATTTTCCTTTATGAATAATTAATGTGAGCATAGAAGTAGGTCCTAATAATGTTTAAATTTTACTATAACCAGTAACTGATTTTGAAAAGTTCATACAACACAAGGAAATTTATAAAACCGAGTCCATGTTATATTAGCAATTTGTAGTTGGAAAATAAAATCTAACAAAAAAGTTTATCATTTACAATGGCAACCCTAAAAATTAAGAAGACAGCACCAGTGGAACAGGGGGCATAATGATGACTAAAATTGACTGAGATGTTCCACTTGAAATGTACAAAATTTACAAAGAATGGGTAGAACTTTTATAATGTAACTTCCTAAACATATATAGTAAGCTATTTTAACTATTTTAAAATTTAGAATATTAACATTAACAAAAAAAGAAGATAGTATAAATTCAAAGTACTATGTGGCAGAGCTGGGCAGTAGGATCTATCAGACTCCATTTATGAAATTCCAAGTACATTAAGAGATCTGCTTTGTCCTTCCATGGAAAGAATGAACATTAATATATGAAGTCCCTGGGACTGGATAGATGGCTCAGTGGTTAAGATTAACTACTGCTCTTGCAGAGGACCCAGGTTTGATTCCCAGCACCCACATAGTAGCTAAGAACTATCTTTAGCTCCAGTTCCAGGGGAATCCGACACCTTCTTCTGACCTCTACTGCATTGCACAACATGGGTGCACCAACCTACATGCATACAGTACACTTATACACATAAAAAATACTAAATTAAAAAAAATAATTAAAAAATATGAAGTCTCCAATATTAGCCTATGATGCAGTTAAATCCAGTATAAAACCTTTGGATTTTTTGCCCCTTTGTAGCTGAATTTGTATGAGGTCAAGTTTGGATCTTCAATTTTGTTCCATTGGTCAACAGGTCTGTTTTTGTGCCAGTACCAGGCTGTCTTTATGACTATGGCCCTGTAATATAGCTTGAAGTCTGATAGAGCAATCCCCCCTGCACTGCATTTTTCACTCAGGGTTGCTTTGTTATAGAGATCTTTGGTATATTTGGTTAGGTTTGTTCTTAGGTATCTTATTATTTTGGAGTCTATTGTGAGTGGGAGGGTCTTCTTATATTTCTTCTCCACTTGTTTATTGTTGGTGTAAAAAAAAGGCTACTGATTTTTCTAGATTAATTTTGTATGCCGCCACTTTACTGAAACTCTAAATCATTTCTAAAAGTTTTCTGGTGGAGTTTTTAGTATTCCTTAGGTAAACTATCATATTATCTGCAAAAAGGGATAGCTTAACTTCTTATTTTCTGATTAGTAATCCTTTAATTTCCCTTTCTTGTCTTATTGACCTAGCAAGTGTTTCAAGCACTATGTTGAAGAGAAGTAGCAATAAGGGGCAGCCTTGCCAGGTCCCTCCCCCTTTTTAAGGGAAATGGTTCCGATTTTTCTCCATTTAGTATGATGTTGGCAGTGGGTTTGCTATATATGGCTTTCATAATGTTGAAGAATGTTCCCTTCAGTCCAATTCCCTCTAGGACTTTAAACGTGAAGGGATGCTGGATCTTGTCAAAGACTTTTTCTGCATCAATTGAGATGATTGTGTAGTTTTTGTCTTTCAGTCCATTTATGTGTTTTATGATATTTATTTATTTACATATGTTGAACCATCCCTGCATCTCTGGTATGATTCCAATTTGATCATGATGATTTGATCTTTTTGATGAAGGTCTCTGTGTAATTTGAAATATATTGTTGAGAGTTTTTGCATCTATGTTCATTAATGAAATGGGTCTATAGCTTTCTTTTTTGCTTGTATCTTTGTCTGGTTTTGGTATTAGAGTGATGCTGGCTTCATAGAAGGAATTTGGGAGAATGCCCTCTGTTTGTATTCTTCTGAATTGTTTGAGTAGTAATGGTTGTAAGACCTCTGTAAATGTTTTATAGAATTATGCTTTGAAATCATCTGGGCCTGGGTTTTTTTTAATTGGGAGGTTTTTTTATTATTAAGTCCTCAATTCTCTCAAATGTTATGGGTCTGTTTAAACTGTCAATCTCTTCTTTGTTAAGCTTTGTTTTCACAATCGTTCAGTCAGTTTTGAATAGATCTACAAAAAAACTCTGATTCACACTTCTTCAATTCAGTAATGGCAGAAGGCCAGCCCTGGTAAAGCACTCTGAGAGTAAAAAGTCTTTGAGTGGTGCAAATAGAGTGTTCTTGCTGTAAAAAAGAATTACTCAAAGCCTGCATCTTGAAATGTATAATTTAGGCCAAGTGTAGTGTACGTATCTGTTAACCCAGCTACTCTGGATGATGCAGCAGGGGATTACATGAAACCATGAGTGTAAGACCAGTCTGCACAACCTAGTGAGAACTTGCCTTAAAAAATAATAACAAAAGATTAAATTCATTACCTAAATAAAGTTTATTTAAAACTCTCACATTCTTCAAATGTAGAAAGTCACTTGAATTCAATATTTATTATTAGCAGACACAATATAGTTCCCTATAGAACAACAAACACATAACTGAGTAATCACACAGAACACATATGCACATATTTAAATTTATATAAATGTTAAGACATTAAATCACCCATGTATATGTTTTTCTAAGCAAGTTTCTACTTAATAAGAGCTGGCATAGAAGCCAACACCTAAGCTGAGCTACTGAAATCTACTCACAGATATAAAAGATTTACATTGCTGTTGAAAGCATCATTGCATTTTATCTTAAATGAATATTCATGATATGCATCACCTTTCTTACAAATATTTTATTTACCGACTTTTAGTTTGTTTTTCTGTTTTGACCTCTAGGAAATTTTGCATGGTAATCAATTAAAATCCTTCACTTAAAACTATCTAACAATAGGAGAGAGAAATTATCAAGGGGGGAATGGGGGTACTTTAACTGGGGAAGGAGGAGGGAAGTTAGGCAGAGAGAGAGAAAAGAGAGAGAGAGAGAGAGAGAGAGAGAGAGAGAGAGAGAGAGAGAGAGAGATGGAGAGAGAGAGAAAGATAGATTGTATCAAAAAACAGAGGTAAATGTAGTATGTCAATAAAGCCGGGCATGGTACCCCATGCCTTTAATCTTAGCACTTGGGAGCCAGAGGAAGAGGGATCTTTGTGAGTTCAAGGCCACTACAGAGCGAGTTCCAGGACAGCTGGGGCTACAGGGAGACCCCGTCTCAAAAAGAACCCCCCAAAACTACTCAAGAATACATATATAATATCTGAACATGAGTGCAATACCTATAGCTGAAGACTATTTATCAAGAAACACAGTGCCAGACAGGCAAAATCTCCCTTCAAGTTGTTAGTCAGGGTAGATCAAGAGACACCCAAATAACAAAGGCTATCACAACAGCCCTTGATTGCCTAACAGGACTTCAAGGTAAGACCCTGTTTTGGAAGATAGGACATACTTCATACACAGGACTTGAAGCCATGAAGCTGGAAGTGATCTGGAAGATTCCTCCCTGAAGACTAACTTCCATAGTTCTAGAGGATGCTATGCAAGCTGCTAAGTGAGAAAACTGAATAATGGTCTAAGCCCAGCTTTAAAATGTAATAACCACAACAATGACCAGCGCAAAAAATTATAGCAGTGCAGTAGTGGCCTTTCTATCTTGGGCGAAATCAATATCTATCTAATTGGACTTAAAGCTTTCTCAGTGGAGGGAACTCATGTGTGGGACTGTAAAAATACCCAGATACACATGATGGGAGAGGCCATAGATCCTAGAAAAAACCTATCTCTGCTTTACAATTCTTATCTTATGCTAAATATGGATCCTAATATTTACAGATAACTATACCAATCGACACTAATCAAAGAAGCTTCTTTTTGCAACATGAGTTTCACAGGAGTTCCACAACTGGTCATACACAGAGAATAACTGTCTGAGAATTACCCAGCCTTAAGAGACATGTCTTCAATGGAACATCAATACCTAAGGCTCACAGAGCAAAATGAAAAGGGGCCAGAAAGAATACTAATGCATCTCTCAATCCTTACTTCAAAGCTTCTTCATGCATCCAAGGGCAATGTACACAGAAAGCCCCAACTAGCCAAAGAATAGAGTATAAGAGACGGCAGAGTATGTGTCCCTGGGTAGGACTCCTATATTAAAACTCACCTCAGCCGGGTGTGGTGGCGCACACCTTTAATCCTAGCACTTGGGAGGCAGAGGCAGGTGGATCTTTGTGAGTTCAAGGCCAGCCTGGTCTACAGAGTGAGTTCCAGGACAGCTGAGGCTACAGGGAGATTCTGTCTCGAAAAGACCGAAAAACAAACAAACAAACAAACAAACAAACAAAAAAACTCACTTCAGGGACCATTGAGTTCTTTTTATTTCCTCTTGATTTCTTTAATGACTCACTACTAATCCAGCTGTATTTGTGCATGTTTCTTGTGCAGTTTTGTAGCTTGCTTTGTTATTGACTTCTTGTTTTATTTCATTATGATTTAATGAAATAGAATGCAGTTGTTTTTTGAAGTTTTTATTTTTATTATTTATTAATCTATTTATTTATTAATTTATGTATTTATTTACTTTTTGGAGACAGGATCACCTGTAGACCCAGCTGGCCTGGACTGTACTCTGAAGAATAGGCTGCCCTTGAACACACAGAGATCTGCCTGCCTCTGCTTTCCTGGTGCTGGGATTAAAGGAATGTGCCATCACTATTGGTTTTGTTTAGTACTTTTTTTTTTTTCCTTTGGTCTTTTCGAGACAGGGTCTCCTTGTAGTTCTAGCTGTCCTGGAACTCACTCTGTAGACCAGGCTGGCCTTGAACTCACAAAGATCCACCTGCCTCTGCCTCCCGAGTGCTAAGATTAAAGGCGTGTGCCACCACTTCCGGCTTTGTTTAGTACTGCTGCTTTTTTTTTTTTAATTTTTGTTCATTTTTATTTACTTTTGGAGTTTATGTGTATGGAATGTTATGTCTGCATGTAGTTTGTGCACCCGTGTTGATGCAGAAAAACAATCTGCCGGAGGTCAGTAAAATGCAGGAGGCGTTGGATTCCCCTGGAACTGGAGTTAAAGGACAGTTCTCAGCCCCCATGTGGGTGCTGGGATTCGAACCCGGGGCCTCTGTAAGGAAAAATCTGTAAGAGCGGTCGGCACTCAACCGCTAGGCCATCCCTCCACCCCTGTTTAGTCTTTTTTAAAAGACTTACTTTATTAAGAAAGAATCATGAAGGGAGCTGTGAGCGAGATGGCTTAGCGGATTAAGAGCGCCGACCGCCCTTACAGAGCGAAACCCAGGGTTTCGATCCCCAGCACCCACATTGGTGGCTTAGAACCATCTGAAAAAGCTCCAATTCCAGCGAGAACTCCAGTTCCAGGGGATTCCGAGACCCTCTTCTGACCTCCGCGGCGTTGCATGACACGGGTGACACAGACGTGCATGCAGACAGTTTTAGCATTCATTTACACATACAGAAATTAAATAAATTAATAAAAAAAAATTAAAAAAAAGAAAGAATATGAAATATTCTGGAGGGTCCCATGGGCTAATGAGAAGACTGAGTATTTTAAGACTTGTATGGAATATTCTTTAAATATCTGTTAATCCCATTGCATCTATGTTATAGTTTAAATCTGCAGTATTTATGAACAACATCTAAAAACGAAAATGGGACACATTTGATTTTTATTTCCACTAGTGTTTGTTTTATGAATTTGAGATCCTAGCATTCAGAATGTATGCATTTAGAATAATTAGAATTTGTCAGTAATTTTTTTTTTCATTTTTAATATATGGTACCAATTTTAACCTCTTTGAATTTTAATTTTACATGGACTTTACTGGATTTCAAAGTAGCTACACATGCTTATTTTGGTTTTCCTTTTACTTAATAAATTTACTTTCATTCTTTGACCTCATCTCTGGCTTTCTTTGCCAATATGTGTGTTCCTTATAGAAACAGCACATAATTGATTTTTCTTTAATTCCAGCTTGCATCTTCTCAATGATGAGTTGAGGACATTTACATTGAAGGTTATTATAGAAAGAGATGTAGTGATTACTATTTCTTTTTTCCTGGTTTTGCTTATTGTTTATTCTCTTTCTCTTCTATTGGTTGTGGGTGTTTACTTATTTTCTATGTTTCTTTTCTTTCTTACATCTGCTATTCTAATGAATTTCTTTTTCTTTTTTTTTTGCATACTATTCTTTTAAGTTCTGTACTGCTACCTTGGTGATCAAACACTACCTTAGTATGTGCTTTTTTAAAAAGTTTTATTTGGGCTGGAGAGATGGCTTAGCGGTTAAGAGCGCCGACTGCTCTTACAGAGGACCCGGATTCGATCCCCAGCACCTGCATGGTGGCCGAGAACCGTCTGAAACTCCAATTCCAGGAGAACTCCAGTTCCAGGGGAATCCGACACCCTCTTCTGACCTCCGCGGCATTGCACGACACGGATGCACAAACTTGCATGTAGACAGTACTTTCATACACATACGGAAATAAATAAAATTAATAAAATTTTTTTTTAAGTTTTATTTGTCTTATCAATTTTGAAAGAACACTTTTCTGGATATAGCAATCTTTGTTATAGATATTTACTTCAGAGCTTGATTTCACTGCTTGTGAGCTTGATGATTAGAAATATAATTTTTTTCTGATGTGTTGGAATTTGTGGTAAGTTGGATTTTTCCTCTGAAAACTTTAATAATGTTTCTTTGTTTTAATTCTAATTTTCAAATCTCGACTATAATTTATTGTGAAGATCTTCTGTTGTCATGCTTACTTAGAGTTCTAAATGTCCCTTATGTTTGAATGCCCAATCCTTTTTTGTACATTTGGAAAATTGCATAATATACTTTAACAGAATATATTGAATATATTCTGTATACCTTTAGTTTTCACCTCAACTACTTTTTGTCTATATATTATTAGGTTTGGTTTATTGATTGTATTCCAAATGATTTGGACAGTGTGGTTATGTCTTTACCGTCCTCACAGTCACTCTCCAAATCATTCCTAGTATTATGAACACAATATTTTCTCTAATAAATCCTTCACATCAAGAATTTAATTTTCAGTGGCCTACACTCTATGTGCTACCTTATTAAATAACTTTGACTAAACTGTGTGGTAAGATTCATCTCATTTCCAGCAAGAATACACGGTGTTTGATCTAACTCATATACTAGGCTTACAAGCCACAGTATTTGGGTTGAATTCTTTACTGCTGACAATATTTAGATGGATTCCGGAGGTAATGTACTGGAAGGTGACTGAACATTAATACTTAATGAGTTGAGAGTTTGTTATTTAAAAAATCTACAAAATTAGAACAATAACAAATTCCTAGAGAGCATGTTAGAGACTTAATGTCTATGTTCTCAAATTTTTATATGTTGGAACTCAAACTCCAAATGGAATTTGGAATTAGAGTTATTTGAAAAAAAAATTAATTTTTATGAAATTCTGAAGGAGACTCTGTAACCAAAGTAGTGACTCAACAGGTGCATAGATCAAAGATCACTCTCTTCTTGCATGGCATAAAAGAGAGTTCATGAAGAGGATACCACTTATGAGCGAAGAGAGAAGACCTAAGAACTAAAGCCCTTGACCCAGAACTTCTGGTGTCCAGAACAATGAGAAACACCTTTTGTTTAAGCCACCTGATTCAGTTTGGTCTTAGCAGCTGAGCTATGATTGAGTGGAGTAAAAGCCCGGAGGACAGAATTTGATTACAGCAAAGACTGTGACCTGCCTGTGTTATGAGCTGACCATAAACTTAAAGTAAATGGAAACAGGCTGCAACCAGAAATAAAAGACTACAGAAAATAAATGAATACATTCAAACAGACTTGGATTGGTTGAGTAGATTCCATTGTAATGAAGATAATCAGACTAGAGAAATTAAGGATGTCTAAATGAATTAAATCATTAAAGAGAAATATCCCTTCACTTACAGAAACTATTGATTTTCTTCATATTGAAATGTAGTAAAAACTGTATACAGATTTTATGTATATAAACACATATAAATTTGCATATTTTTATATTTTAGATTTGTCCTAAATGTTGCTTAAAATAATTGGCATAGCTGTTTACGAATATATCATATGTATTTCAGGACTTTCTTTTTTCATCTATTAGCATTTATATTTTCAGATTTTATTTTCTGTAGAATCATTGTACACAGTAATAGATTTCATAGACCTTTTCATTTAAGTGTGTCACGCAATTTGACCATATTCCCCCTCCATACCCTCCTTTTTCTCTGTAGTCCCTTTCATTCAGTTTTCCTTTATACACACACACACACACACACACACACACACACACACACAGTTTTGTGTATCTTTATAAAATTTAGGATCCACGTGAGGCCTAACCTCTGATATTTTCGTTCTGAGTTTGGCTCCATTCCTATAATCTGATTATCTACATTTGAACTCATTTTCCTAAATTGATATAATTTCACTATTTTGTATCAAGAGTTATACAAAGGGGATCTGTGTTAGTTCTATTTTTAGGGATCTTGGGGGAGGTCATATCCACAAGAGATTTCCATAGTGGTTGTACTAATTTACATTTTAAAGGATGGTTGGCTGATTCAGATAGATATGCTAAGATATATACACATCCTTTAAAATTAACTAAAATTTATTAACACTTAACTTCCACTATTGTTCTTAATTTGCATTCACTAGATTGATAATTATTGAAAAAATGCAGTTTATTTTAGTGGAAACACATTTGCTACTTGTGTTTTGATCATTAATTTTCTTTTCTTTTTCATGTGGTGTGTGTGTGTGTGTGTGTGTGTGTGTGTGTGTGTGACTCTACAAGCAATTTAATTCAGGGCCTTCCATATGCCAGGCAAGTGCTCTTCCATTGAACCAAACTCCCATCCTTCTTTCCACTTTTTAATTTTTGACAAGTTTTCTGTAAGATTACCAGGATGGATTTTAACTTATTTTATAACCCAGGAAGATCTGAAATCCATGATCCTCCTGTCTTAGCCTCCTGAGTAGCTGGGATTACAGGTTTGTATCAAGGCTCCACAGATCACTAATTTTCATGTGTTGTCCATTCCATGTACAATTCCTCCTATTAGTCCTTGTTATAGCTGTTGTCCTGTAAAAGTCTAATTCCAGAACATGGAAAATAGAGCTATTTTTTCCTTTGTTCTAATACAACTACTAACTGGATCATAATTATTGTTTTCCTTGCATTTTATCTGATTTTCCCAGTTACTTTTTGTGGATGTATTTATCAGTTGCAAGTGGTTCCTACAGAGCTAGAGGCATAGATATGTCTTTATTAGAGTTCTTCAAGAAGTTCATGATCAGGAGCCAGGCATTATACAGGGATTAGCTGAGATTTAATATTCTCTCAGTTCCAAAGACAGTTGTCTGCATTAAGCTTCAACCTTCACTATGTACAATATTTATAATACCATATTTAATTCCAGATCAACAAACTCACCTGCTGGTAGGTGTTTTCACATGAAAAAATCCTGTGTGGAGCATATGAAAAGACAACCGACCTATGGCTTTTCCATTTAACAACACTATTTTCTTTTTCTTTCTTTCTTTCTTTCTTTCTTTCTTTTTTATTTATTTATAGTTTTATGTGTATGAATGTATTGTCTGCATGTAGGTCTGTGCACCCGTGTTGTGCAATGCCATGGAGGTCAGAAGAGGGCGTTGTATTCCCCTGGAACTGGAGTCAAAGACAGTTCTCAGCCACCATGTGGGTGCTGGGGATTGAACCCGGGTCCTCTGCAAGAGCAGTTGGTGCTCTTAACCACCAGACCATCTCTCCAGCCCCAACAACACTATTTTTGTTCCTCACTTAAAGTCATTGTTACAGAGTTTGAAAATATTAGGAAAGACCCGAGAGCCAAATCAAATGTTAACCATCCAAATTTATTAAAAAGAACTAAGAGAAAACACCCCAGCACCGCTGACAGTCTCAGTGCCCAGTTCTTACCGTCTGTCTGGCATATAATCTGTCAATCTGACTGCAGCCCTGAATGAGTATAGGAAAGAATATTTTAAAGGGGAAGCCAAAAATCCCAAATTTGGGTGTAAGAACAGTTGTTCATAGTCTACAAGTGTCTGCACTGCTTGGGGAGGAAGAGGTGCTGCATTATTTGACCATGGTTGAAGTGACATGATTTGAAGACATAAAATCAGGTTACAGAATAGATACTTATTTTGAAGAAAATCCTTCTTTGAAAATAAAGCAATCTCCAAAGAATTTAATCTGAATGATAAAGTTGTTCCACCTTCAAAGTCCACTGAAATCAAATGGTAATCTGGAAAGGATTTGACAAAACACTCAAGTCAAACACAAAATAAGGCCAGCAGGAAGTGTGAGGAACCAGGAGCTTCACCTGGTTTACTCACAACTCTGATCCAGGTGCAGATAAATTAGGAGAGGTCATTAAAGATGGTAAGGGGTAGATGATGACGAAGAAGAAGAAGAAGAAGAAGATTAAGAATTAAGTTAATTATAGAAGAAGATAGATGAAATCTGAATGGAGGTAGGATGGAGAGGAGGATGGTAGAGGAGGAAGGAGGTTAGTTAGTGTTGATGAGTTTAGAGAGAGGAGGAAGGGAAGGAGGAGGAGGAGGATTGGAAGACATTGATGAAGAAGGGAATGAGGATGAAGGTAAACAACAAGAAGATGATGATAAAGGAGAGGAAGGAGGGGCTGGAGAGATGGCCTAGCAGTTAAGAGCGCCGACCGCTCTTGCAGAGGACCCAGGTTCGATCCCCAGCACCCACATGGCAGCTGAGAACCGTCTGAAACTCCAATTCCAGGAGAACTCCAGTTCCAGGGGAATCCGAGACCCTCTTCTGACCTCCGTGGCGTTGCACAACACGGGTGCACAAACTTGCATGCAGACAGTACATTCATACACATATAGAAATAAATTTTTAAAAAATTAATTAAAAAAAGGAGAGGAAGGAGAGGAGGATGAAGGAGATGACTAATAGAAAAGAACATATGGCTTCTGATCTTCCTTTTTAATTTTTTTTATTTCTTAATTTTCTCCAGTCCACAGAGCACAGCTGTGTTGTTGATGCCACAGTTTTTCAGAGAATAAGGGATCAAAATGAATTTAGAATAGAAGATTGGAGATTCTTTTCCCACTGTACTCTGCACAGTTATTTCCCCCAAATGTGTCGAGAATCATAGTGCTGAGAAAAGACTTCAAAAACAGGGCGACTGAGCACAGAGGGGATGTGGGGGCAGGGAGACTGCAAGTTGCTCCCAGGGACTGGAGACCCCACCCCACCCGAGTTCATGAATTCTGCAATGTAATCTTCTGAGTCTTTTTAAAGTTTTTCAAAGCAGAGGATTATTGTTTTTGAGAGAACTTTACTGTTTCAGTCAGTTCTTTGTCCCAGTTCTTTTTGTTGTAGTTGTTCCCTCCAATTTGTATTGCTTCAACACATGCATTCACACATACACACACACACACACACACACACACGCACACACACACACACACACACTGTGTGTGTGTATGTGTAACACCTATACTAAAATTATGTCATCTGAAAATAAACTTATTTCCAAATCATATTTCAGGATTCAAATTTTCCCATTTAATTTTATATTACTCGAAAATATGCATATGTACCCTCCACCCATATACAAAGATTACAAAGTCTGAAAATAAGTAGTAGGTTATTTCTAGAGCCTGTTAAGGGATTCACATTATAAAAGCACAGTTGCTTTCAGATAAAGAGGAATGTAACATTAACATTGCTCAGTTTGCCTTACAACTAAGTACTTGGTACTAGCATAAACAAATGAGGGATACCATTTGTCATTTGTTTTTTCTGGGACTGTGTTACTTCACCTAGCATATTATCTTATAGCTCCATCCATTTACCTGCAAATATCATGATATCATCTTTGCTTACCTCTGCATAGAACTCTGATCTGTCCCGTGGGTCTATCAACGTGGTCCTAGAGGAGAAGGAGAGAGGGGATAGGGGCAAGGGTCACGAGAAATGAAGACAAGACAGGATTCTGATCAAGTCTCGTTTATTGTATAGAACACAAGTAGAATATAAAGGTTAGGGAATGCAGAAGCATTGCTAAAACACAGGGCACCTCAGTGCTTACATATGGAAAGAATGTGCAGATACAGATCTTTACTTAAGGTGAACATTTGCAACATCTCCTGTGAAGTTACACAATGGACTGCCACCTCCTCGTGATAATTTCAGTGCTGGGAATCTTCTAGTGGAAAATTACTAGATGGCTAAACTCGTCTGAGAGCCCCACAGGTCCCCCTTTTATTTTATATTGGAAGGCAAGGGAAAGAAGCTGTGTCTGTCTTAGGTTCAGATCCGCTCAGGCACCCTCCTTAGCCATCATTGGATGGGCGACCTCTCAGCATTGCCTCCTTGTCTTAGCTTGGTAGGGCTGGCTAGCCTGAGGCTATGATCCCATTACCCGTCACTGACTATCCAGCTTAGCAAGCCATTTGGTCGTATATATGTGCTTCAGAGTAAGGAGGGGAGTCCTGCATAGCCAAGTGTTGCTAGTGTATTTGTAAGGGTTTAGCCTGAATGGCTTCAATTTGGGCTCAGAGAAATGCCATCAACTTATTAAATATAACTGGACCCAGAGAAATCACAAGAAGAAGCCCAAGCAAAGGGCCTAGGATGGTAAGCAGGGGTGTGGCTAGCCAAGGGGAGGTATTAAACCAATTGCTAAACCAGCCTTGTTCTTGTTCCCGATGTTGTTTTCGTTGTTGTAGTCCTTCCCTAACTTTTTGTAGGGAATCTTTAACCACACCAGAATGATCAGTATAGAAACAACATTCTTCTTTTAGGGCGGCCCACAAACCTCCCTGTTGTAATAGTAACAAATCTAGGCCTCGACGATTTTGCAATACCATTTCTGCTAGGGATGACAAAGATTCTTGCAAATGGCTTATAGCTTTTTCTAATTTTTCTATGTCCTCATCTATGGACGCTCTGAGTGCATTATACCCCTTCTCTTGTAAAAGCAGAGATGATATATCTGTGCCAGTACCCACCAGTCCTAATCCCAGCAATACTGCAACAGTGACAGCAGTCATTGGTTCTCTTCTATCTCTGATGAAGGTGGAGGGCTCCCAATACTGGTGGAGCTCCTTGCCAGAGTGATAAGTCACCCTTGGTACCAATTGAACTGTGACACAAAAATATTTTTCTAATATTGTCCCAGCCACACAGGAAGTGATGCTGCTGGAGCAGGCCCACCAGGCATCAAAAGGGGGAACTAAATAGCCAGAAGTATAGTTGGACAATATACTGCTGCACAAATCCAAGTAAGGGGCTGAAACATTTCCAATGCAAATTCCAATACCCTGAATATCAGTTAAAGTAAGCCTCAATCCTGATTGATCCCACCTGCATACAGAGTGATTGTTTGCAGTATATTGCCAGAAATTGCTATTCCTTCATAAAATGGAGGGTGAGCAGATAAACAGAGCCAGCAATCTTGAGTGAGATTAGGCTGAGAGACATTTAAGGCCTGATAAGTATAAGACAGCAGGTTAAGCAAAGTCTCTTCACTAGAAGGTGGGGAAAATGGAACAATAGTTGGTGGGGAGGAGGTCTCGGGTGATAGGGGAGAGTGGCAGGGGAGGTAGATGTGACAGGAGTGGGGCTTATGAAAACAGATGGGGAAGGTTTCTTAGGGGACGGCGCATGAACTACCTTTGGCCGTTTTAGTGGACTGCAGCTTGGGGGGGGGCAATACTATATTAGGACCTACTCCTGTCTTGCGGTAGATAGGTAATTCTAGGTGTCTCAAGGTGAACAGAACTCCTAAATCATAGCCAGGTTTATATATACGAAGTCCCTAGGTCAGCCCCACCCCCCAATCTGGATAATCTTTACCTGATTCAGTAAAAGAGATTTCTAATGGGTTACACATAAGCCTAGAATTAATGCAGGAGGTTCCTGGATCTCCCCTGATAACTTTAATAAGGCCAGGATTCTGCTTAACCTAGGGGCATGTGCCTGTCTTTTCATATCCCCAGGATTTACAAAAAATTCCTGTCCATCACCACATTGGGATGCTAACCTTTTGGTAGTAGGAGCCAGGCAAATGTAAAAACAATGGGCTCTAAGTTCTTGCATAGCATTTTGAGTCCCACATCCCAGAATTCCAATTCTTCCTTCATGCCAGGGATCCTGTCGGAAGAGGTCACAGAGGTCCACTCTGAGTGTTAGCCACTAAGTTCCTCGTGGATGAGTTCCGCTGACTTGGGCCACCATGGATTGAGAGCTGGGTGTGATGATTTGCCAGGTTATGTTCTAAGGTTCATGAATATTGGAGGTTGAAGATACCCAGGGTATGCAAATACTGCACAGGAAATTCACGACCAGGAATTGTAGCATCTTGAATTGCCTGTGGATAAAAGAATTAGATTTATCTCAAGAATGGTAGTCATTCCTGAATGATTGGTTAACTTGCCTTATTAATCTTTCAGGCAGCCATCTGGCTGAATCAGCTTCTTTTGAATAAATGCATACTGATCCTCGTCCCCATATAAGGACTGGATAAGGTCCATTCCATTTACTAGTAAGAGGATCTTTCCACATGACTGAGGCATGATGTTCTTTTGTTGTGGACTTCCAAAATCTATCTGCGGCTGTGTGTCCATCATGGTCCAAGGGTAAAAAATTTAAAATTAAAAGTGTGTGATTAAGAATATTACATGGGGAACCTCTGGTAGGGTACCATTCCCCCTTTTTTAACTTTATCAAAATAGGATTTGAGCATTTGATGAGCTCTTTCAAATATGCCTTGTCCTTGGGGGTTGTAAGGGATGCCCATTTTTAAGGTAATAACTAGTTTTTTGCAGAAAGTTTTAAAGGAAGCACTAGTGTAGCCAGGCCTGTTGTCTGTTTTATGGTGGTAGGAATGCCCAGGGCAGAGAAGGTCTGTAGGAGGTGAGTAATGACATTTTTAGTAGCTTCTCCTGGTTGGAGAGTAGCAAAGATGAAACCACTAAATGTGTCAATACAGACATGAACATATTTTAATTTTCCAAATTCAGGATAATGAGTGACATCCATCTGCCGTAAGGCATTGGGTACGAGACCTCAGGATTTACACCTAGGTGTAGAACAGGAGAATGGGTGACACAAGTTGAACAATTTTTGACAATGTCTCTAGCCTATTCTTTGGTTATATTGAATAACAAATGAAGGGTGTGAGCATTAAGGTGATGCAGAGAATGAGCTTGAGTTGCTAGGTCAATAGGAGACACAGGTTGAGAGATCATAACTAATCTAGTGGCGAGATCTGCCTTAACATTGCCCATGGACAGAGGACCAGGCAACCCTGAATGAGCTCTTAAGTGTCCTAAATAAAATTTGTGCTGTCTATGGATGAGGAGAGTTCTACACTGTTCAAAGAGCTGAGCAGCAGTAGAAGTATGTTTTAGTTGACTGGATGTTTCTAAATAAGGAATAGGCAGAGCCAGATAGGCGCTGTCAGTGTAAATATTAAGCTGTGAATGAGGGAAGGCCTGGAAAACAGATAGGAGTGCATGGAGCTCTACTAATTGTGCAGTCTTTGAAGGAGTAGTAAAAGAAACAGTTTTATCTTGATAATGGTAAGCAGCACGGCCTGACAAGGAACCATCTGTAAATACTAGCAAAGCGTTTGGAAGAGGTTCAAAAGAAGTAACCTTTGGAAATATAAACTCATGCCTGTTGCAGAACTGTATAAGTTGATCAGGGGGGTAGTGGTTATCTATCTTTCCCGAGAATGATGCACAGGCTGTAGGCCATTCCTTGGTGGTTCTAAATAGCCAATCTACTTGAATTTTGGTAAACGACTATATAATATTCTCAGGGTCTTTACCAAAATATTTTCTACTGGTTTCTCGGCCAAGTTGGATAAAGTCAGCAACTGAGTCATAGTAGGGATAAATGACCTTCTTGGGGGAAGAGGGCAAATGTACCCACATAATGGGTGCAGACTGCCAGAACACTGTGGTAGGGGTATGAAAGGTGTTGAAAATTAAGTAAGACAAGGGCTTAGAATAGTCAATATTAGTGACAAATTATGAGTCTATAGTGGCAGCTACCTTTTGCAGGGCAAGTTGACCCTCATTAGTCAGGGCTCTAGGAGACCGGGGGTCAGAATCACCTCTAAGAATGTCAAATAAAGGTTTTAATTCTCCAGTGGTGAGTTTGAGATAGGGTCTTAGCCAATTAATGTCCCCTAACAGCTTTTGGAAATCATTGAGCATTTTAAGATGATCAGTCCTAAAGGAGGTCTTAGCACTAGTTATTTTTCTGCCATGAAGATGGAAACCAAGATATGCATAAGGATCTTGGAGTTGAATTTTATCTGGGGCCATTTGTAGGCACGCTTGGCTTAAAGGTTCTTGCATATCTTTAAAGCAGTTAAGGACCTGTTGACTTTGGGAGCCTGCCAACAGTATATCATCCATGTAATGTATTAGGTAGATGTCAGGCCAGGCGCCCCTGACCCGTTGAATGGCAGCAGCCACAAATATTTGGCATAAAGTGGGACTATTTGCCATACCCTGTGGTAACACTCGCCATTGATATCTTTTCATAGGTTCTCTAAAATTAATAGAGGGGACTGAAAAAGCAAATCTTTCTCAGGCATCTTTGTGCAAAGGGATGGTGAAAAAGCAATCTTTTAAGTCGATGACAACCTTGTAATAATCCAAAGGAACAGCCACTGGTGTTGGGAGGCCAGGCTGAAGAGCTCCCATAAGTACCATGGTCTGATTAACCGCTCTTAGATCCTGCAACAGCCTCCATTTCCCTGATTTTTTCTTGATGACAAAAATGGGCATATTCCATGGTGAGTTACTAGGTTCAAGATGTCCCACCTTAAGTTGTTCCTGCACTAACAACCAGGCTGCCTGTAACTTTTCTTGAGTAAGGGGCCATTGATCTACCCAGATGGGTAAACTGTCCTTCCAAGTAATGGGGTCAGCAGTAATGACTGGGTGTGCAGAGGACACAATGGCCCCCATTAGGTGTGACCCAGACCTCGTCTGTGTGGGTTTTGAGCAGGCTGGATCAGTTGAATTATTCCTTGTGAATGTTTACCTAGTCCCTGACCTGGGCAGTATCCAAGGTTCAGCATTTGAGCTGTGACTGTATCATTGGGACTCATCATAACAAAGCCCATCTGAGACAACAAGTCCCTTCCCCAGAGATTAATGGGGAGACCAGGTAAGACATAGGGTTTAATTTGACCTGTATTGCCTTCTTTGTCCTTCCAGTTTAATAGTCTGGAGTTCTGTTTAGGATTTTGACTCTGTCCAATACCTTGTAAGTGGGTGATTGTAAGAGTTAATTCCCAACCTTTTGGCCAATCTTTTTCTTTTATGATGGTTACATCAGCACCAGTATCTATTAGGCCTTGAAAGGCCTTTTCTTCTATCCATAGGGTGAGAAGAGGCTTCTCTTTACCTAACGCCTGAATCCAATAGGCCTCTGAAGACCCGCAGCCGTTACTGCCTCTATGCATGTTTTTAACTTGATTGCTGGTATTAACCATAGGCAGTAAAATTAGCTGGGCAATGCCCTTTTCAGCTGGAATAGTAACAATGTTATGAAGAGCTTTAGCCATAATTTTTATTTCTCCTGTATAGTCATTGTCTATGATCCCTGGGAATACTTGCAATCCTTCCATAGTACTACTACTTCTGCCTAACAAAAGCCCAAAAGTTTCTTTTGGGAGAGGGCCAAAGACTCCTGTGGATAAACTTTGGGGTCCCATATCGGGAGTTAATACTGTGTAGGTGGCGGAACTGAGGTCCAGTCTGGCACTTCCTGGTGTTGCTCTGCAGAGGGAATAAATGGATTGCTGTCCCTTGTTGCCTGGGGAGATAGGCTGACTGCCCCATAGGCCTGTTTGGGCTGTGGATCGTGTGGGGCCTGGGGCGGGCCCCTGCACCCGTTTCCCGAGGGCGGAGGTAATGGATTTCCCTGATTATCTGTTTTGGATCCGCAGTCTTTTTGCCAGTGTTTTCCTTTCCGGCAACGAGGACAGATACCTGGTGCCGGGTGAGCGGGGGAGGGGGATCCCTTAGTTTCATTATTGCAGTTTCCTGCAAAATGACCAGTCTTTCCACATTTAAAGCAATTGCCCTTAATTTTTGTGGCAAAGAATTCTTGGACTGTAAGGCCTTTTAGGGCCGCAGCCATAGCCACACCCTGATTGTATGAGGGGCTAATATTGGCACAAAGCCTGATGTAACCAGACAGATCAGTCTTCTTTCGATAAGGTCTAATAGCAGCCTGGCAGGCAGCATTGGCATTCTCAAAAGCCAATTGTTGTACATAATCAATTCCAGCCTCTGCATTACCAAAAATGCGAGAAGCCATGGTCAATAGCCTATTAACAAATTATTGAAAAGTTTCATCGGCCCCTTGTCTCACCATAGTTAGGGAAGTGCCTGTTTCTCCTTTGTTGGGGAGTTTCCTCCAGGCCTTAAGGGCTGCAGTGAGGACCTGGGTTAAGAGACCAGTATGATATTGTATCTGTAATTCTTGTTCAGCATATCGCCCTTCTCCAATAAGCATATCATAAGTCCAACCATTATTAGCTTGGAGATTGCGGTGTGCCATTTCTTTATAGGCCTCATGGAATTCTGATTTCCACAGCAGATAACCCCCCCACACTGAGCACAGCCTTTGTTGTTTTAAACCAGTCCTCAGGAGACAGCCAAAGTTCGCTAATGCTTTCAATCAAAGTTAAAGTAAAAGGAGCCTGAGGTCCATACTGTGAAACGACAGTTTTTAACTCTTTGAGAGTCTTGAAATCTAATTTCTGATAAATTCTATCATACCAGGGTCCCTCTCCTTCATCGCCCTCTCGCCTCTCTCTTCTTTCCTGTTGCATTACCAGGAAAGCAGATGGGGAAAGGGCCTTCTGCAGAGGTTGGACAGGGGGAGCCCCCAAAGGAGGGGAAATAGGAGTTGGGTTAACAGGATCACAGTCAGGAAAGCCCGACAGAAGCTTGTTTAGCCGAATGATTAATTCCTGATGTTCTTGCTCCAATTTAATTTGTAACTTAAGATGCTCAATTTTCTGTTGTAATTCTTTTTGAGGATTGGATGCTAGCATTAAAACTGGGGTTTGAGAAGCAACATAAGGTGGAGGCTTATTTAAAGGAGGCCAATCTTCATTTTTATACTTAACTGCCTCCTCCTCCAAATCCTCTTGGTCTGAGGGATTGAGAGCCTCAGGATCAGAGAACAAGTTAACTGCAGAGAGATCAGGGTATATTTTTGAAGGTTTCTGAGGGGGCGTTTTATCACTGCCCTCATCTGATGTTACTGATTCATTCTTAAAGTGTACTTTGTCAGAATCTTCTGTATGCGTGGCAACAGATTCTTTCTGATTTGCGGCCATAACAACAGGGGGTCCCTCGCCCAGAATGTCATTAATCAGACTTCAATAGGAAAAGGCAGTAACAGGAATCTTATTAGGACCAAAAGTCTTATAATAATCTTGGAATGTGTCTCCTATGCACTTCCATATTTTAATATCTATAGTTCCTTCTTGAGGGAACCAAGGACAGATTTCCTTAACAAAGTCAAAGAAGTTAAAAAGATGCTGGGTTTTAACCTTTACTCCTCACGCCTTAAGGGTTTGTTTCAATTGTCCAACATATAGCTGATATTGACTTAATTCTTGCTCCATTTTTACACAGCACTTACCTCAGTTCATGCAGTGTGAGGCTCCCGCGATCCGAACTGAAACTAAAATTCTCCTCATGCTGGCTCTTCCCTGCGTTCCCTTCATAGGGTCCCTCGTGCCTCGAGGCCCACGTCAGGCACCACGTGACCCATCCCGCAGGTCTATCAATGGGGTCCTAAAGGAGAAGGAGAGAGGGAAAGGGGCAAGGGTAGCGAGAAATGAAGACAAGACAGGATTCTGATCAAGTCTCATTTATTGTATAGAACACAAGTAGAATATAAAGGTTAGGGAACGTGGAAGCATTGCTAAAACACAGGACACCTCAGTGCTTACATATGGAAAGAATGTGCAGATACAGATCTTTACTTAAGATGAACATTTGCAACATCTCCTGTGAAGTTACACAATGGACTGCCACCTCCTCGTGATAACTTCAGTGCTGGGAATCTGCTAGTGGAAAATTACTAGATGGCTAAACTCATCTGAGAGCCCCACAGAACTCCATTGTGTAGATGTACCACATTTTCTCTATCCACTTGTCAGTTGAGGGGCACTTGGGTTGGTTCCAGCTCTTTACTATTGTAAAGAGAGCTGGAATCAACAAGGATGTACATGTATCTCTGTGTAGGATGAGTCTTGTGGGTATATACCCAGGAGTGGTATGACTGCGTCAGATGGCAGGCTCATTCCTAGTCTTTTAAGGGTTCTCCACACTGCCTTCCATAGTGTTTGTCTGAGTTTACATTCCCACCAGCAGTGGATGAGTGTTCCCCTTTCCCCACAAGCTCTCAAGCATTTGGTATCATTTGTTTTCTTTATCCTAGCCAGTCTTATTGTAGTGAGATGATATCTCGCTTAAAGTGGTTTTAAATTGCATTTTCTTAATTATCAGCAATGCTGAATAATTTTTATGATGTTTCTCAGCCATCTTTATTTCCTCACTTATTAAGTCTCTGTTCACCTCTTTATTCTTTTGGGTGAGTCATTTGTTTTCTTCCTTGTTTTTTGAGTAGTTTATATATATCCTTGAAGTTAATGTTCTGTCAGATGTATCAGTGGTGATGGTTTTCTCCCACTCTGTGGGTTTTCTCTTCACTTTACTGATTATTTCTCTCTCTGTACAGAATATTTTGAGTTTAATGAGGTCCCACTTGTCATTGGTCAACCTTATTTCCTGTGTAGCTGCTGTCTGCTTTAGAAAGTCTTCTCTTAGGCATATGTCTTGTAGGTTTCTGCCAATGTTTTCTTCTATCACTTTCAGAGATTCAGGTTTCACGTTGAAGTCCTTGATCCATTCAGAGTTGATTTTTGTGCAGGGCAAGGGGTAGGCGTTAAATTTTAATCTTCTATAAGTGGTGATCCAGTTTTGCAAACACCATTTGCTGAAGTTGCTAGCTATCCTCCAGTGAGTCTTCTTGGTACCTTTGTCAAATATGAGGTGGCTGAAATTGTGTTTGCTCAAATTTGGATCTTCAATTTTATTCCATTGTTCTATGGGTCTGTTTTTTGCCATTTCCAGGATGTTTTGATGACTATAGCACTGTAATATAGTTTGAAGCCTGGTATAGAGATCCCCATGTATTGCTCTTTTGCTCAGGGTTGCTTTGGCTATTTGGGGTCTTTTGCTTTTCCATATGAATTTAAGGACCCCCCCCCAAGTCTGTGAAAAAACTCACAGGGATTTTAATTGGGATTGCATTGAATCTGTATATTAATTTGGGTAGAATGGACATTTTTATTATATTATTTTTTCCAATCCATGAGCATGGCAGGTTTTTCCATATTCTGATGTCTTCTTTAATCTCTTCTTCAAGGATTTAATTTTTTGTTGTAGAGATCTTTGGCGTCTTTGAGTGAGTTTGTTCCTAGGTATTTTATTATTTTTGAGGCTATTGTGTATGGAAAGGTCTCCTTATATTCCTTCTTCTGTTGCTGGTTGTTGATGTAAAGAAAGGCTACTGATTAGGTTAATTTTGTATCCCGCCACTTTCTTGAAACTGCTAATTGTTTCTAGGATTTTTTTCTGGTGGAGTTTTTAGCATCCCTTAGGTAAACTATCATATTGTCTGTGAAAAGGGATAGCTTGATTTCCTTTTTTCCAACTAGTGCTCCTTTAATTTCCTTTTCTTACCTTTTTGCCCTAGCAAGTCTTTCAAGCACTATATTGAAGAGTAATGGAGATAGGGGCAGCCTTGCAAGGTTCCTGCTTTAAGGAGAATTGTTCTAACTTTTGTCCATTTAGGATGATGTTGGCTGTGGGTTTGTTGTATATGGCTTTGATTATATTGAGGAATGATCCCTCCAGTCCAATTCCCTGATCTAGCACAGCAGCTAAAAACACTTTAGAGATGACAGCAACAAATGAATCCTGAACCCAACACATAGGAAGAAATAACAAAAGTCAGAGCAGAAATCAATGAAATAGAAACAAAGCAAACAATACAAAGAATCAATGAATTCAAAAGTTGGCTCTTTGAAAGGATAAGCAAGATAGATGGACTTCTAGTCCAGTTAAACAAAAGAAAGAAAGAGCAACTCCAAATCACCAGACAAAGAACAGACCCAGACCATCAAACAAGAATACTTCAAAAACCTATACTCTACTAAATTTGAAAACCTAAGAGAAATGGATGAATAGCTGAAATCCTGGAAATCAACAAAGCTTAACCAAGAAGAGATTGACAGCTTAAACAGCCCATAATACTTGAGGAAACTGAAAATGTAGTACAAAACCTCCCAACTAAAAAAAGCCCAGGGCCAGATGGTTTCACAGCATAATTCTATAGAACTTTTAAAGAGGAATTACAACCATTACTACTCAAACTGTTCAGAACAATTCAAACAGAAGGGAATCTCCCAAATTCCTTCTATGAAGCCAGCATCACTCTAATACCAAAACCAGGCAAAGATACAACCAAAAAAGAGAACTATAAACCCATTTCATTAAAGAACACAAATGCAAAAATTCACAATAAAATACTGGTAAGCCGCATACAGACGCACATCAAAAAAGATCGTCCATCATGACCAAGTTATATTCATACCAAAGATGCAGGGATGGTTCAACATATGTAAATAAATAAATATCATAAAACAAATAAATGGACTGAAAGACAAAAAACACAGGATCATGTCAATTGAGGACCATTTAATTTCTATTTGCCCAGGGCTTCCCAGCCTCAGATTCCTTCATGATTATTGTGCTTGATAGCTTTAGCATCAACTTCACACAACTGAGTTGAAGGAGCCTCAGGTGAGGAATTTTCTCCATTGGACTGGCCCGTGGCCATGTCTGTGGAGCATTTCTTGATTGTTGAATGATGTTGGAGGGCCCATCTCACTGTGGGTGGTGCCAACTCAGGGCAAGTTGTTGTGTATTTTTAAGAAAGCAGGTAGAGCATGGGCCAGGGAGCAAGCCAGTAAGCAGCTTTCCTCCATGGCCTGTGCTTCAGCTCCTGCCTCCAGTTTCCTGCCCAGAGTTCCTATCTTGCATCCCTCAGTGATGAACTGTGACCTCGGAGATGTAAGACGAATATATCCATTCCTCCCCAAGTTGGTATTGGTCAGAGTGTTTTGTCACAGCAACTGAAAGAAAACTAAGAACAATTATGTTCTCTACCACGAGTTAAAATGTGGCTTTTTCTTCTGTAGTTCATAGTTGCTCAAACCATTATCCTGAAACAGTCTATAAATCTTTTCTTCTCCACTACTTAATTCCTTAAAGCAACAGAAGGGCCAAGACATACAGAGAGAGAGAGAGAGAGAGAGAGAGAGAGAGAGAGAGAGAGAGAGAGAGAGAGACTGGCATTGTTATATACTACATGTTTATGGAATGTAAATGGTAAAGCCCATAAGCACCCCTCCAAGACTCTTGCTATATAACTTAGAAAAGTTTCTCTAATTCTCATTGAATTTTTCTGATGAAAGGATCTGTGATTTTGAAGCAAAGGTCATCTAAGCAGTAAATCAACATCAGTGATAAGTAAATGCCATCAGTTGTCACTGAAGGACTATGAAGGGTGGGAGTCTAGGATGCCCACACTCTACCTTTGAAAACTATCCAGGGCAAAGCCCAGAAGGCATAAGCATAGCATATATTTATGGTTCTTATTTCTTCTGGTGACTTGCCACAGCAAGGAGACAAGAATTCTCTCTCCTAAAGAACCAGGTTGCCGGGTGTGGTGGCATATGCCTTTAATCCTAGCACTTGAGAGGCAGAGGCAGAGGCAGGTGGATCTTTTTGAATTCAAGGCCAGCCTGGTCTACAGAGTGAGTTCCAGGACAGCTGGGACTACAGGGAGACCCTGTCTCCAAAAAAGTCCAAAAAAAAAAAAGAACCAGTTACTACTCAGTGGCCCTGATAAAGAACCAGGTCCTACTCACACAGTGACCCTGAGTTTGAGGTGCATGCCACTCCTGATGGGACAAATGCATCTTCCTTGATATGAATTATCAAACTACCCCAATATTGGGAGAAGATGATGGACTTAAACAACAGGGAGGTGCAACTCTAATAAAACAAACAGAAAATAAGTTCCACACCCTCAAGCTCAAGTGACCTCTGCTATGCCTGGGAAAAAAGAAAAAACCTAATGGTTTGGCTAGAGCTGAGACACTGTAGCTAGTTGTTTAAAAAAGGAAGTTCACAAGGGCTTCCAGTGTTTGCTGGAAATATGGGCTCTGTAGTTACTGTGTAGTTACTTGTAAGGTCAAAGGTGGCCACCTCATAATCAGTTGTTAAGGGAGTATAGTCTAAGAGGTCAGACTGTGTAAGGAGTTAAAGTGGTGAAAGCCTGTTTATGCTTACACAACATGGAACTGATATGGATTTCCAGTATGAGTCAAGATGGTTAACACTAGACATCCAAAGGGCTATGAGTCTCCACAAAATGATTAATACTGGATGTGCAGGGACCCTAAAAATAAACAGTAATCTAATATGTTATAAAATGGGTTTGGGAAGAAGCCACCTCTGTGTGATTTCCTCTCAAAAGTCCTGGGAGAAAGGGCATGTGGATTCTTGGCCAGTGTCAGCATACCCAGTGGCCTGTGTAACCTCAGTTGGAGAAAATAATGTCTCATTTGCCCCCAGATCAGTGAATCTTCTTTAACCACACAGCACCTCATAACCTTGTCCCTGAACTCAGCCTCCAGGCTGCTTCTTAGGGTTAGTTCTGTGAGGCAGTTCCTGAAGTAGACTTCTGTGACCCAAAGGTTCCTTTATTTCCTGTCACTCTTTGACTTCATCTTAGGGGGAGGAACAGGAGTGAATCCATCTTGTGGAATTAATTCTGATATAAGATAATATGCTTCTGGCAAGGCTTGTGAACCAGGCCCTTGAGTATTTTTGAAGGATGAAACCTGGTCCTTGGGGCAAAGCATGGGAGCAACTTTCATAACATCCATTGGAAAGAAACCTTTGTGTTCACAGCAAGCTTAAATAACTCCCAGCAAAGTTTGCAGAAACTGTGAGTTACAGTACTGTGCTGCCAGATATCTGGGGTTCTCTAAATGCTCCACACATGCAAGGCTGGATCAGCCTACTCTTTTCCTATCTAGGTACAAATAAGTCAGTCATAGGAAATCCCGGCACAACTAAGTTGATTCTGGTTCAAGCTGGTTTGCATCTCTTGCTTATCAAGTTAGCCCTTTCTTCAATGCCCTGAGCCCGAGGCCAAACTCCACAACTCTGATATATCTTTCCAAAGACCCTTAGGGAGGTTTATCCTTCATCATCTAAAGACCTATAGTTGGCTACTCTCCCAGGCCAAATTTCTCAAGCTCACACCTTTCTTTCTCTCAGACTTTGGAGATCACAAAAGCTTGGCTAGTTTCTTGTCTCAAGTACTGATTATTCTGCAATATAAAACTGGATGTGCCAGTGTAATTAAGAAATGAAAATGTTATGGAGACAGAGAGCACTGTGCCTCACAGGGCAGGACCCTATCCATCATTCTGAGTCTCAAAGTGATGCTACAGCAGATCCAGGCCTTTACAGAATTATTGGTGGTCTGTTCCATCTATTTAGTAATTATTGGGAGTGATACCACAAGCTTCTCCCTTAAGACAACAAAACTCATGTATGTACCTGTATGTAAGATAAATGTATCTTATGTTCATAATATACTTATGGCTCAAGTTCAAGATGTTCATTTTATATAACATTAGGAACCTCAGATTGATCCTTGCAGAAAAACATAATCTCCAAAGAAATCTAATGTAAATATCGACTTTTCTAGATCTTACAACTTCTTGAATCACACACTAAGAGTAAAATGCCAGTATTACCACCAGTGATATGGTACTGTAAAGAATTAATACTATGATTCATTTGCTATTCTATTTATTTATGGAGCTAATCCCACCAAAACTATGCAGACAAATACTCAAGCCTAATTCATAATTAGTAAAGATGTAGTGAGTGATTCAATAACCCCATACGCTGGATGAGGAATTAGAACATATTAAGCAATATCAAACTAAACTCTCTAATACATTGGAAACAATTGGATCCCGTGTTTATAAAACTTTGAAAGGGTTATATGCATATGCAAATGATTTTTATAGGCACATGCATTAAAGAGACAAAGTGGATAAAACAAACAAAATTGTATTTTATATTAAATTTTATTTTAATCAGCTAGCATTGAATTAGGATGTTTCCTTAAACCCTTCAAAATAAGCACAAAGAGTAAAGTAAAATAAATACATTTACTAGTACTACTTTTAAATACGTCTGCATAAAGCATGCTACTTTTAATGGAAAATGTTAAAACAATGAGAAATACATATTATATAAATCCCATATACGTTATAAATATATTGTATATGAGATTTGCATTTAAGTGATTTCTTATAGCATTTTAAGTTAATTAGAAACAATTGAAGGGCAACAAGTTAAAAACCTATTTTGCTGATCATACCAAAGTCTCCATCCTGGACAAAAGGGAGAACTGCCACCTACCATAAAAGTTCGACAGGAAGACTGTGTAAGAATCAGGCTTTTGAGATAACTGTTTCAGGAACCAGACAACGATCTTCACACAAGCTGCAGGAAGACTGTGTAAGGATCAGGCTTTTGAGATAACTGTTACAGGGATCAGATAAGCATCTTCCCACAAGCTGCAGGAAGACTGTGTAGGGATCAAGATAGACATGATTTTTGAAATAACTGTTGCAGGTAGTCAATGTAAAGCCCAGATAAGTATGTTCTCATAACCCATTAATCCCAGGAACTATATGTCTTTGACAACCCAACAATCCTGGGAAATATACCATGAATCCTGTTCCCCTTCACCGCTCAGGGCTCTTACAAGCCTGCCAAACCCACAGCCTACACATGCACAGACGTGTTTTTGCTGAGTTATACAATCCTGTAACGCCAAGGCTTGGAAACCACCCGGCTTACGATCATTCCCTTTAAAATGAGTACTTGTATGGAGCCTGGAGCTCTTCCCAGTCCTGCTGCGCCAGGTTCAGGAACAACCCTGGCTTAAGCTAGTTAACAAAAAGATGATCTGCTCGACTTTTGGGGGTGGACTCTCTCCTGGGCTGCTGCTAGGGGTTCAAGTCTCTGAGGCCTTATGGGAGGGACTGACCTTCGCCTTTGGAGCCGGGACCAGAGGGTCGGCAGGTTTGGGTCGGTGCCTCTGCACCTTTGTGCCAGCTGGCTGGAAGTCAATCAGGCAGGCACCTGGGCACAGGCTAGGTCAGGCATATACACCCTCCCAACCCTGCCACTGCCAGAAATCGGTGAGAATCCAAGTGGACTTTTTTTTGGAGAACTTTCAGAACAAGAAGAGAAGAGTGCTTTGGCTTCCAATATCCAATATATAAACAAAATTGAAAGCCTGAAACCTAGACAAGTCAATACTCTATAAACAAGGAGGAGGAAAGAAAAAAAAAAGCATCTGAAGGAGGAAAGCAAAACCATCCGCTAACACAGTGAAAAGGTATTTGTGATCTGAACCACAAACGGGAAGCCCACATGCCAGGGACACGAAGAAGGGACAACATGGGAAAGGCACAGGATAATCCCGCACCAGGCTTTACCAAACCTGTAGGAGATAGCTACAATGGGAACCACTTGGAGGAGACCCAAGGAACAGATCTTAGAAGAATAATTGCAGACCTATGCAGAGAAATTAAAGAAAATAAAGAAGAATTCAGAGAACTAAAGAGAGAGAATGAAAAACTCAAAAAGGACCTAGAAGGATACAATGACATACATCAGAAAGAACTAAAGGAATAGGTTGATAAACTCCAGAAAGAACTAGAGGGAGAAAAAACTTGGAAAGGAAGTAGAAAAACTGAAAAAGGAAGCCAACCAACGAAGTATGGAGTACCAAGAAGAGATTGAGAAGCTCAAAAAAGAAATGGAAATACTAAATAAAACACAGGATGAAACGAAAAAGGAATTAGAATACTCATCCAATCAAGAAGAAAGGAAAGGAAAAAGCCTCAGAAGTAGAATGGAGGAAGCAGAACAAAGAATATCAGATCTGGAAGATAACACAGAGCAATTAAAAAGCTCAAATAAAGATTATGAAAAATTTAAAAATACACAAAAGTGGAACAA
>VZQC01004360.1:110001-129243 GCA_009823505.1 Rhizomys pruinosus
GTTAACATGGGAAAGATGTATTGAGATCACACATGCAAGTGTATAGATGGTCTCTGGAATGCCAGAGAGTGTTACCAAAGGCCACTAAACCAATAAAGCAAATATGGGTCTCCTTGAGTCAAACAAGTCTCCTTCCTCCATCAGCACCAACTGCACCTCACCTGCCTGGAAATACTGTTCAGCAGAGGCTGCCATATGCCTGTATATCCCAAATCTAGTTGGCTATTGGCTCTCTCCTTGGAGGAATAACCCATGGCTGATGCCACAAGCTTACATCCTCTAATGGTTAGGAGATGTTATAAGCCACAGTAAGACCCTGTCATATTTAACAGAAAAAAATGTAGTTCATGGATTAACATACCATCCAATCCTCTGTGTCTATACCAAAGTGACCTACCATAACAATTAGTACTGTTTAAATACCTATATATCTAATTGCTTGTGCTTCATTAGTAGGATTGAAAGGTTATTCCTGGACAAACTGTCAGCCCATGAAAGGAAACAGCCATAATTGACTAAAGTCCAAAACGACAGCTCCAGAGAAAGTAGACTGTTTTGCTTCTCATCCACCTGTGCCCCTTTTCGAAGCCTAGGGATCAATCTGTGGAAGAGGGGTCGTGGTAGAATGTAAGGGCTGCGATTGGGGTGAATGGTGAAACTACAGCAATATAGTCTGGACACTCATTTGATCAACTTGAATGAACATACAAGTCCCCCCTACTGGAGGGTGGGACCCATGGGCTGTGTGGGTTTGGGCATGACTGCTTGCAGATTGGTTTTACATGAAGGATGCTTGTATTCATAAATTATCACTTATTGCTAAAACATAAAAAAAAAAAAAAAACCGAGAGAAAGATGCAGGACAGTTATGGTAGAATGCATGATCTGGGATGGGGTGGGGTGGGGTGTGGGAAAGGGAAAGGAAAAGGGAAATATGCCTGAACTGAATTGGAAAATGATGTATGAAATACACAAAGCATCAATAAAAAAAAAAGGAAAAAAAAAAAGATGATCTGCTCTTGCATCAGTGTCTGTGTCCTGGTGGTCTGCGAGGGTCTTGGATTCAGGGCATAACACAATCAAGGAAATTGTAAAGAGGGCAGAAGTTATAAGCAGACAGGCAATTCACAAAAAAATAGACTCTCAAATGACTGTGACAATAATAATAGTTGCTGGATTTCATTAGACAAAAGAATACTGGCCATTAAAGCTGTAATGAGCTAACATTTCCTCCCTATTGTTAACATGAATGAGCCCTTTAACATTGTTAAGTGTTGCTGATGGAGCACTTGAAGGAGGTGATACAAATCAGTCTGTCACTCTAAAGCATAATTTAAAAGAAAGCAGTAAAACTGGAATAAGCTCTACCCTACAATATAATTAATTATATTTCTGTTATTTTCCTTAGTGAAGTAGTGGGGGGGGTGGCACAGGAGCATGAGGAGGCTGTTGTGTCTATTTGTTGGGGCAAAAAGAAAATAAACAGTAAAGAATTGACTAGTAGACAGTGGCAAGAGATTTTGGTATAGTACTATGATGGAGCATTAAGTATGTAAAATCATGTATGGAAATATATGCGTCTATCCTTCTATCTATCTATCTCTATATATGTATATATGTGTGTGTGTGTGTGTGTGTGTGTGTGTGTGTGTGTGTGATACCAGAAGCAGCTATTTTTACCTGTTGTTTTCTTGTTCTTGGCCTTTGTCAAAGAATGCAAAGTAGCAAGCTACATTTCAGAAACAACCACAGTCCAGGTCTGACATCCTGTAAGAAAGCTTCGGCCTTTATGAATTAGAGTGCTCACTTTTCAGAAATGTACAGGTTACATAAGAAAACGGACTCCAAGAAAACAATTGTACATTACATTGATCCAAGTGAGTCAATGTAATGTACAGTGACAAGGAAAATGATACCACATCCATTACTTCAAAACTGAAAAAGCAGAGCCCGGCTTACCACATCCAGCAGCTCACGCTGACCTGCGTTCCTCCTCTCTGCTCATACTTGAATGTGCTCCACTTTAGATCTTGGCTGTCATTCCCCACCTCATGGCAAAGTTCTATTTCCAGTAACTTCCGTTTCTCACACTACATTTTACATGCCAAAAGTTGCAATGAATTGGCCTGCTCACCATCGATTTCTCCATTTTCCTTCTGTATTTTCTTGGGATCAGAACTACAGATGACCATTGTACTGTTTCCATAACAATGAATGATGGGAGAATATTATTAGAGCTATTAAATTTATGCTATGTGCTATGGCAAGTAAGTTCCACAGTCATGTATTCTCATGATTTCACCTGAAAGACATTTTGACATTTGCTCTTTCCCATACTGAGGCAGACAAGCATTGGAGTTAAGATTGGAAACTTCAATTGCTTCTAATTACTAGATTTTAGGCACACATAGTGTTCTTAGTCTACTGCACGAAGGAGAAATGTGGAATAAGTTACAAGAATGAAGCTGTGTTCCGTTTAGCTTGTAAGTGATAATTACATTGGGATAACATTGCTTCTCTTACAGTTCATTGAATTCTAAACAAGCTGAGTACACAGTGCATAAACAGAATGAATGTATGGTTCTAAATGTTTTCAAAACAGGATTAACATTGGTACAAGGTTATATAAAAGTTCAGCTTGTAAAGATTTGTTATAAGATTCATTTCCAGAACTTATTCCACAGATAAAAATTTAATATCAACATACTTAGAAAAATAAAAAGAGAATTGAAATAGATATTATATAATTATTCCATGGTCTCCTATCTGACTTGTAACTACACAAGACATTTAAGGAAAGATGGTAGGTCAAAGATAAAGATTAACCCATAGGATGTGTGCTATTTAGAAAAGGAACAAAAAGGGTTTGCTCAGCAGTTAAAAGCACTGGCCGTTCTTGAACAAAGCCCAGGGTTCTAATCTCAACACTCACGTAAAAGCTAAAAGTTTTCCATAACTCCAGTTCCTGGGGATCCCATGCTTTCTGTCCTCCACAGATATTGCTCAACACAGGTGCACCTACATACATTCAGGCAATACATGCATATGCATAGAATAAGATTGAAAAAATAAAAAATCAAATTACAAAGGAACAAAGTCTTACAGGCTCCTGGGAACTTGCTCATATGAACTCACAGCAATGGTGGCACAACACCCATGCATATGCAATCCGACAAAAACCAGCACGGAACTGGGGAAAAGGGCAGCTAATCATTGCTGGGTGAGACAGGGTTGATATCCTTTAAGTTAATGCCACTATACAGGCTGACCAGACCTTTTCATATATGACAAAATGGACAAAATCCTGTGGACAGGAAGGTGTAGATAGGGAAGGGAGGGCTAAACATGACTAAGACATATGGTGTGAAATCCAAGAATTTGCCATCTGATGCTCTCTGGTTCATCTGGCTCATTTGGTTAAGGATTTCTGTGTCTCTGAGCTCATCGCTAGCCATTTCGGTGCATTTATTCTGGCAAACATCACATGGAATATTCCCACAGAGCACATTTTCCTTACATTTGGATTCTTTATCTTTTTAAGATTTGACAGCCTACTTCATACATTGTTTTGTATTTCATGTCTATCTTCCTTATTTCCTCATACATAGCTTGCTCAATCTGAGACCCTGGTTCTACCTCATCAGTTCTAATAGCAACAGCTCCTGTTCAGAGAGCTGCAGCAACCCCTACCCTTTTACAGCACAGAATCAGAGGTGCTTGGTGCCCCTGGAAAAGAAGCATAAGGACCTCAAGCTTTTGTCTCATTTTTCCTGCTGTTTTTGCTATCGCTGGAACTAATTTTTCCTCTTGCTGCAGAGGTTTTCTGGCACAAAATTGCAGATTCTCTTACTTTCTGAAGGGTCCTTTATCAGCTGATGGTCTGTGTAATAATTTTTCCAGGAGAATGCATGAGCTCTGGAGGGGTGGGAGGATGGGAGGGACACAGGTCTAGATTTGATTTAAAAAGTATGTATAAATAAATAATAATAAAAATAAATAAAAAATAATAATTTTTCTAGGATTTTATTAGAGATTTCTATAAAGATGTACCTTTTCTTTTGATAACTGACATTCCAATTATTGTGGACCCTAATAATTCCTGGGTCATGGCATTGTTCTTAAGCTCTTTCAGCCAAACCAATGCTCTAGGTGGATGATTTTTCTGTACCAGTTTGTCTATCTTCTTGGTGCTGTGAGCCCCTTGTTCTCTATGGCTGGACTTCAAGAACTGCTCAGTGCAACTCATAGACCCTGCAACAACAGGCCAACAGGCCAGGGTGACAGCCTTTCCTCACACACCCGGGCAAGGGCAGGATTTGGTGGCTTCCATGCTCTGGTAGCAATGTCCTTAGCTTGCTTATTCCTTCTCCTGCAGGTACTATGTGTGCACACCACTCTCCAAACAATGCATCTACCAATTTCAGAACTCAAGTGCCTTCTATATCAGGCAAAACAAAATCCAATCTCTGGAAAATAGTACAAAATTCCCTGTCCTTGGTAACAATCCAGTTTAAAAAGTTTTTGTCTAAATGTATTCCCAATGTATCAAGAGAATGAAGAATAGAAGAACCAAGGCAAAATTGTCCTCTAGTAAATTATTACGAATAATCCCCTATTTATCATCTTATTCCTATGCACATTTGGGTGGGTATGCGATTAACATCAGATGGATAATGGGAAAGGATGTGAGCAAGAAGAAAACTATTATGTGACCTAATCTATCAATTAAAAAGGGAACCACCACTTAGTAACCACAGTCCTTCCTTGAACCACAATACAGATACCCAAGCAGCAGTCTGCATTCTCTCATTCTGCTCTCACCCCTGTGGCCTGCTGTCAGTCTTGACTGTGTTTCTCTCTAACCTACACTGTCTCTTTGATCAATAAAGTTATTTTGCATTGTTTCTTTTTATTTTTGCCTGTCAGTGTTTTTGTGAGAAATAATAAGTACTACTACTCTTTGTTTATTTTTTCTTCCTACTCTAGATTAGTTCAACTCCCCATAATGCAAGCTTAATAGTCAACCTATAAATACACGATGCAAAATCTTAACCTTTCTTTTTTCATTTTTTTTATTCTTAATTTTTTTTCATTAATGCTTTGTGTGTTTCATACATCATTTTCCAATTCAGTTAAGGCATATTTCCCTTTCCCTTCCCCCCATCCCACCCCACCCCATCCCAGATCATGCATTCTGCCATAACTGTCCTGCATCTTTCTCTCAGTTTTTTCTTCATTTTTTAGCAATAAGTGATAATTTATGAGTTCAAGCATCCCTCATGTAAAACCAATTTGTAGGCTGTTGTGCCCAAACACCCACAGCCCCACCATCCAGCGGGGGGGGGGGCCTTATATGTTCAATCAGGTTGATCAAATGAGTGTCCAGACTATATTGCTGTAATTTCATCATTCACCCCAATCGCAGCCCTTACATTCTACCACGCCCCCTCTTCCGCAGATTGTTCCCTAGGCTTAGAAAAGGGGCACAGGTGGATGAGAAGCAAAACAGTCCACTTTCTCTGGAGCTGTTGTCTTGGACTCTGGTCAATTCTGGCTGTTTCCTTTCATGGGCTGACAGTTTGTCCAGGAATAACCTTTCGATCCTACTAATGAAGCACAAGCAATTAGATATATAGGTATTTAAACAGCACTAATAGTTATGGTAGGTTACTTTGGTATAGACACATATGTTTGGATGGTATGTTAATCCATGAATTACATTTTTTTCTGTTAAATATGACAGGGTCTTACTGTGGCTTATAACATCTCCTAACCTGTAGAGGATGTAAGCTTGTGGCATCAGCCATGGGTTATTCCTCCAAGGAGAGAGCCAATAGCCAATTAGATTTGGGATATACAGGCATATGGCTGCCTCTGCTGCACAGTATTTCCAGGCAGGTGAGGTGTAGCTGGTGCTGACGGTGGAGTCTTGCTTGACTCAAGGAGACCCGTATTTGCTTTATTGGTTTAGTGGCCTTTGGTAACACTCTCTGGTATTCCAGAGGCCATCTGTACACTTGCATGTGTGGTCTCAATACATCTTTCCCATGTTAACGTCAGGTCTTCGGCAGCAGGGCCTTATCGCCTCTCTTCTTGCAGGTATCCCAGTTTAGAGGCAAGGAGCCTTTACCTTTTGTGGGGCCTTGGATCCCCTGGCCAACATCTCCCTGGTAGAATAATCCATTGCTGATGTCAGAGCTCCTGTATTAATATATTTTGCTTAAGTGCATAGCTTAAGGACTTTAGTATTATATTTGGTTCTGAACAGAGAATAATCCTTTTCACAGTTCTTATGTCTATTAGTCAATTAAAGAAGGCAGTTTTACCGGTTTTATAAGAGATTACCTCTATAATAGTTGTCTCCAATTTACAGTTGGAGAGCGACCTCATCATCATCATATTTCTCCTTGTTCTATGGGGGGGAGGCAAGAAAGTCTCTCATATCAAAACCTTTGTGGCACCTAGAAGGTAAGTTTCATTAGGACTCATTATAAATAGTTGTTACATGTAGGATCCACAGAGGGGTTCGATGTTTATGGCAATCTGAGGCTTTTCTTCCTTTCAATGTTCAGACGGGTCAACCTTTCAGTTGGCACTTTCTGGTACATCCTACTCAATGCAAAGCTGTATCTTTTCTTTCTCAGCCATTAAGTTGGTGACATTTTGTCCTGTTGGAACCCACAAATCTTTTCCCATAGTTAGTTTTAAGATTTGAATTGCAAGGTTTTTGACGAAAAGGTTTCATGTCTATCTGTATCCCCCCCCCTTTTTTTTAACCCATGAGTCTCCAGAAGACAGTTGTATTATACATAACTATAGGGTGGAATCAAGGCACAGATTTCATCAAATTCACCCATGTTGTTTTGGGTGACTATATATGATTAACTTGGGAAGCAAACTTAATTTTTACGTTAAATCATCTTAAAGAGAATGCTACAAGGTGATACTGTACAACAGAGAAATTATAGAGAACATTTGTATGTGTCAATCCCAAAGTTCTTGCTCTACAGATTTTATGTAAAGCAAATGTGGGCAACAGCGAATTATATCTCCATTTAATTCAGATGCATTACCATTTTTATCAGATTCTGTAAACCAATGTTGTTTAATATACACATGTTTACTTTTACTTTTACTAAGTCCTAAAACACCATGTGTCCTGTAGACAGTGTCTAGGCGAAACTGGGTACTTGCTGAGCTCACGTCAATTAAATATGCCTTAATCGAATATACACCCGTGTCCCTCTCCCACCCATCCCCCCTTTCCAATTCACCATTTCAGTCCATTTTCTGATGCAGTCTTTCTGTTGTTCTTTTACTATGCCTCCCTCTCCATGAGAAATATTTATATCTGGGTTGTTGGTACTAGCATCCACATATGAGGGACACCATTTGTCGTTTGTTTTTCTGGGACTGTGTTACTTCACTTAACATAATGTCTTCCAGCTCCATCCATTTACCTGCAAATTTCATGATGTTGTCCCTCTTTACTGCTGCATAGTATTCCATTGTATACATGTACCACATTTTCTCTATCCACTCGTCAGTTGAAGGGCACCTGGGCTGGTTCCAGCTTTTTGCTATTGTGAACAGAGCTGCAATAAACATAGCTGTGCATGTATCTTTGCAGTAAGTTGTGTCTTGTGGGTATATACCCAGGAGTGGTATGACTGGGTCAAATGGAAGGCTCATTTTGAGTCTTCTAAGGGTTCTCCACACTGCTTTCCATAGTGGCTGTACAAGTTTACATTCCCACCAGCAATGGATGAGTGTTCCCCTTTCCCCACAACCTCTCCAGCACTTGGTATCATTCATGTTCCTGATCCTAGCCAGTCTTATTGGAGTAAGGTGATATCTCAGAGTGGTTTTAATTTGCATTTCCTTAATTATCAGAGATGTTGAACACTTCTTAAGATGTTTCTCGGCCATCTCTAACTCCTCCTCTGTGAAGTCTCTATTCAGATCTTTGCTCCATCTTTTGAATGATTCATTTGTTTTCTTTCTTCTTTGTTTTTTGAGTAGCTTGTATACTCTGGAAATTAATGCTTTGTCAGATGTATCTGCTGTGAAGGTTTCCTCCCACTCTGTGGGTCTTCTCCTCACTTCCTTTATTGCTTCCTTTGATGTACAGAAGCTTTTGAGTTTAATGAGGTCCCATTTGTCAATTGTCGATCTTATTTCTTGTGCAGCTGCTGTCTGATTTAGGAAGTCTTTTCCTACACCTATGTCTTGTAGTCTGCTGCCAAGCTTCTCTTCTATCACCTCCAGAGTTTGGGGTTTCACGTTGAGGTCTTTGGTCCATCTGGAGTTGACCTTTGTACAAGGTGAGAGGTAGGGGTTTAATTTCATTCTTCTACAAGTGGTGATCCAGTTTTGCCAGCACCACTTGCTGAAGATGCTGTCTTTCTTCCATTGTGTCTTCTTGGCCCCCTTGTCAAATATGAGGTGGCTGAAATTGTATGAGCTCAGGTTTGGATCTTCAGTTTTATTCCATTGGTCAACTGGTCTGTTTTTGTGCCAGTACCAGGCTGTCTTTATGACTATAGCCCTATAGTATAGTTTGATGTCTGGTATAGCGATCCCCCCTGTATTGCTCTTTTCACTCAGGGTTGCTTTGGCTATTCGGGGTCTTTTGTTTTTCCAAATGAAATTGAGGATTTTTTTTTCCAGGCCTGTGAAGAAACTCTTGGGGATTCTGATTGGGATCGCATTAAATCTGTACACTAGTTTGGGTAGGATGGACATTTTTACTATATTTATTTTCCCAATCCATGAGCATGGGAGGTTTGTCCATCTTCTGATGTCTTCCTCAATTTCCTTTTTCAGGGGTTTAAAATTTTTGTTGTAGAGATCCTTGGTGTCTTTGGTTAGGTTTGTTCCTAGGTATTTTATTGTTTTTGAGGCTATTGTGAGTGGGAAGGTCTCCTTGTAGTCCTTCTTCAATTGCTTGTTGTTGGTGTACAGAAAGGCTACTGATTTTTCTAGGTTTATTTTGTATCCTGCCACTTTACCAAAGCTCTTAATCGTTTCTAGGAGTTTTCTGGTGGAGTTCTTAGCATCCCTTAGGTAGACAATCATATCATCAGCAAAAAGGGATAGCTTGACTTCCTCTTTTCCAATTAGAACTCCTTTAATTTCCTTTTCTTGCCTTATTGCCCTAGCTAGGGTTTCTAGCACTATATTGAAGAGGAGTGGTGACAGGGGGCAGCCTTGCCGAGTTCCTACCTTTAAGGGGAATGCTTCTGTCATTTCCCCATTTAGGATGATATTGGCTGTGGGTTTTCTGTATATGGCTTTGATTACATTGAGGAATGATCCCTCCAGACCAATTCCCTCCAGGACTTTAAACATGAAAGGGTGCTGGATTTTGTCAAAGGCTTTCTCCGCATCAATTGAGATGATGGCGTGGTTTTTGTCCTTCAGTCCATTGATATGTTTGATGATGTTTATTGATTTTCGTATGTTGAACCATCCCTGCATGTCTGGTATGAATCCAACTTGGTCATGGTGGATGATTTTCTTGATGTGAGTCTGTATGCGATTTGCCAGAATCCTGTTTAGAATTTTGGCATCTGTGTTCATTAGGGAGATGGGTCTATAGTTCTCCTTTTTGGTTGTATCTTTCCCTGGTTTTGGTAGTAGCGTAATGCTGGCTTCATAGAAGGAATTTGGGAGAAGTCCCTCCATTTGTATCCTTCTAAACAATTTAAGTAGTAATGGTTGTAAGTCTTTACGAAATATTTTATAGAATTCTGCCGTGAATCCATCCGGGCCTGGGCATTTTTTGGTTGGGAGGCTACTTATTACATCTTCGATTTCTTCCTGTACTATTGGTCTGTTTAGGCTGTCGATCTCTTCTTGGTTGAGCTTTGGTGATTCCCAGGATTTCAGATATTCATCCATTTCTTCTAGGTTTTCAAACTTAGTAGAATATAAGTTTTTGAAGTAGTCCCGTATGATTGTCTGGATCTTTTCATTGTCTGTTGTGATATTTCCCCTTTCATCACAGATTCTATTGATTTGGAGTTGTTCCCTCTTTCTTTTGGTTAACTGGGCTAGAGGTCTGTCTATCTTGTTTATTCTCTCAAAGAACCAACTTTTGGATTCATTGATTTTTTGTATGGTTTTCTTTGTTTCTATTTCATTGATCTCTGCTCTGATTTTTGTTATTTCTTCTTGTCTGCTCCGTTTAGGGTTCATTTGTTGTTGTCTCTCAAGTATTTTTAGCTGCAGTGTTAGATCATTCACTTGTGCTCTTTCTGTTTTTTTAATGTGGGCACTTAGAGCTATAAACTTCCCTCTTAGGATTGCTTTAAGAGTGTCCCATAGATTTTGCTGTGTTGTTTTATCATTGTCATTCAGTTCCAGGAATGTTTTTATTTCTTTTTTTATTTCTTCCTTGACCCACTCATTATTCAGGAGAGTGTTGTTTAGTCTCCATGTGTTCCTGTAGGTTGTAGGGTTTATTCTGGTGTTGATATTGAGTTTTATTGCACTGTGGTCTGATAGAATGCATGAGATTATTTCAATCTTTTTATATTTGTTGAGTTTTTCCCTGTGTCCCAGTATATGGTCTATTTTGGAGAATGTTCCATGAGGTGCTGAGTAGAAAGTGTATTCTCTGGTGTTTGGGTGAAATATTCGGTAGATGTCTGTGAGGTCCATTTGGTGTATTGTGTCATTTAGTTCAGATGTCTCTCTGTTTATCCTTTGTCCTGTTGATCTGTCTAGAGGACTTAATGGGGTATTGAAGTCCCCTAGTATTAGTGTGCTGGGGTTAATCTGTGCCTTGAGATCCTGAAGAATTGTCTTTATAAAGTTTGGTGCACTGATGTTTGGTGCATATATATTTATGATTGTGAAATCTTCATCGTCAATTGTTCCTTTAATAAGGATGTAATGGCCCTCTTTGTCTCTTTTGATTTCTTTTGCTTTGAAGTCTATTTTGTCTGATATTAGAATAGCCACACCCGCTTTCTTTTTGGTACCATTTGCTTGGAATACTTTCTTCCAACCCTTCACCTTAAGTTGGTGCCTATCCTTGAAATTGAGATGGGTTTCTTGTAGACAGCATATAGATGGGTTTTGTTTCCTAATCCATTCTCCCAGTCTATGCCTTTTGATTGGGGAGTTTAGCCCATTAATATTTAAGGTTACAATTGAAAGATGGATGTTGCTTCCTTTCACTTTATTATCCATTTGGACTTCTAGCCTTTGATTTTGCTCCTATGGTTATGTTTTTGTTAGTTTCTTTTCCTAGGTGTTTGAGGATTGTTGCTCCTCTCTTCTGCCCTTTGAATTGCTTCAAGTATTTTATGAAGAGTTGGTTTTCCAGACATGTATTCCATCATCTTGTTTATGTCATGGAAGATTTTTCTCTCTCCTTCAAGTATAGTCGACATTTTTGCTGGGTAAAGTATTCTGGGTTGGCATCCATAGTCCCTTAACACAGGGAATGCTTTGCTCCATGTTCTTCTTGCTTTCATGGTTTGAGGCGAGAAGTCAGTTGTAATTCTGATGGGTTTCCCTTTGTATGTGACTTGTTTTTCTTTTGTGGCCCTCAGAATTTTGTCTTTGTTTTGGGCATCTAGCATTTTAACTATGATATGGCGTGGGGTGTTTCTTTTCTGATCTTGTCTATTTGGGGTCCTATGTGCTTCTTGTATTTGTATGGGCTTGTCTATTTTTAGTTTGGGGAAATTTTCATCTATTATTCTGTTGAAGATCTGATCAATACTATTCTCTTGAGATTCTTCTCCTTCCTCTATTCCTATGATGCGGAGGTTTGGTCTTTTCATAGTGTCCCATATTTCCTGGTTGTTCCACTTTTGTGTATTTTTAAATTTTTCATAATCTTTATTTGAGCTTTTTAATTGCTCTGTGTTATCTTCCAGGTCTGATATTCTTTGTTCTGCTTCCTCCATTCTACTTCTGAGGCTTTTTCCTTTTCTTTCTTCTTGATTGACTGAGTGTTCTAATTCCTTTTTTGTTTCCTCCTGTGTTTTCTTTAGTACCTCCATTTCCTTTTTGAGCTTCTCAATCTCTTCTTTGTGCTTCTCAATCTCTTCTTGGTGCTCCTTTCTTCTTTGGTTGGCTTCCTTTTTCAGTGTTTCTACTTCCATTCGGAGTTTGTTTTTTTCTCCCTCTAGTTCTTTCTGGAGTTTGTCGGTCTGTTCCTTTAGTTCTTTCCGAAGTTTGTCATTGTATCCCTCTAGGTCCTTTTTGAGTTTTTCATTCTCTCTCTTTAGTTCTCTGAATTCCTCTTTATGTTCTTTGATTTCTCTGCATAGGTCTGCAATTATTCCTCTAAGATCTGTTCCTTGGGTCTCCTCCAAGGGGTTCCCATTGTAGCTATCTCCTACAGGTTTGGTAAAGCTTGCTGCAGGATTATCCTGTGCCTTTCCCATGTTGTCTCTTCGTTGTGTCCCTGGCATGTGGGCTTCCCTTTCATGGTTCAGATCACAAATACCTTTTCACTATGTTAGTTGTTGGTTTTGCTTTCCTCCTTCAGATGCTTTTTACCCCCTTCCTCCTCCTTGTTTATGGAGTATTGACTTGTCTAGTTTTCAATTTTGTTAAGCACTCTTCTCTTCTAGTTCTGATGGTTCTCCAAAAAAAAGTCCACTTGGATTCTCACGGATCTGGGCGGGTATATGCCTGACCTAGCCCGCCCCCTGGCAGCCTGCACAAAGGTGCAGAGCACTGACCCAAATCCACTGACCCAAATCCGCAGACCCTCTGACCCAGCACCAAAGAAAGGTGAAGGGCGGTCCAGCCCAGAAGTCCTCAGAGACACGACCCCAAAATCTTAACCTTTCTTTAAGCCACAAGCTAATCATTTTTAAATGCTAATGAGTGAAATAAATATATTTGCTGAATTATTTATTTGTTTTGGAAAAGCATTCCAAACCTACCAAAGTCATCTTTTAAAATATTGGAGTCCTTTTTAAAAATACACATTACAATTCAGCTTCAATTTTAGAGAGGCTCCGGGAGACATAGAAATAACTCTCATGAAAATGCTAAAAATTCTTAAAATTCTCCAAGCCAACCTATCAAAAATTAAGTTATATTCATGCTAAAAATTATTAAAGCACTAATGCAAGTATCAGACAATTAACAACCAAATTATTAGCGTTTTTGCTATCATTGTAATTAGTAGTCTATAAGTATCATTTCCCCCCACAGCACAAACGTCACCTCCACCATAGCTCCACAGTGTATTATTAAGAGAAATCCAGTGGCATTGCTTTAAGCATTTCACTCTTGTGCACAGCAATTACATTCAGATAATAAGCAAAGTAGCACATTGTGAAAATCAGAGCAATGGAGAAATTTTGTATAGTTCAAAATATATCTATTGCAGGCCTTCATTAATGATATTCAGTGGTACATTAAGGGTAACCAAAACCTCAAACTACAATGTAATTTTCAAGAAATAAAGCCCACTGAATACCAATTCATAATACATGACTTGTTATAAGAAGAAGCCCAAGTGAGGGATGGACCAGGACTCCCTGCCTCTCTTCCCAGAGTTCATCTTGCAAAGTATGATGGGCTAATATGCAGAATTTCCCAACAAATTTCTATAACTGACCTTCAGCACAGAGACTACCATGCATGTAACCTGGGTACAGGGCACAAGCCTGCTTGTCACCCAGCCCATCAGACTAGAGCTGCACTCCACTATTATGTGGGCAAGACATAAACATCAACCCTCCAAGATCCTGGAAATGCTGATGCACATTTATTTATAACAAGTGTCCAAACTCAGCTAAGCAAGGACAGTGTGTCGCAGAGCCCATAACTATCACAAAAACCTGAGTGAGGACATTAGGACAAGAAGTAGCAGTGATTTAAGATTATTTAGGTGATAGTAAGTGAATGTGTGGCATAAGCTGGAATTGAAAAGAACAAAGCTACTTCAAGTCTGGGTTATACAGAGAGAATGAAGCCCTTAGCTCAGGAAACATGGTCAAGAAGAACTCTGGCAATGAGTACCTCTCATGGACTTATTTAAATGTGGAAGGATCATGCAGTATGTTCTAATAAGTAGGAAAGGAGTTCTGAGCAATTTCTTAGTGAAAAAGAACCAGCATCTTAGTTAAATCTTAGCTGGAAAAAAATCCTTCTTCAAGGAAGGCATTTGCCACTCTTATGGGGGGAAGAGAAAATACAAAATAGCTGTTCTGGCATTTTAAAATGGGGCATATGTAGGGAAAACCTCTGAAAAGCCTGTCTTAATAATGTTAACATTTTCAGATACTCATAGGTCATTTAAACCCATTTCCTTTGGAACATTAATGGGCGTGAGATGATTCTGTCAAATCAAAAGTGGCCCAGTTATAATCACATTCCATCCAACCTTATCTTCATATATAAGTAAAATACTTTAAAGACATAAAGTTGTCCTGGAGAATCAGTAAGATATTTACCTATGCAAGTAAAATGCACTGTTATTAGAGTCTAAAATTAGGAGATGAGGCAATAACATGACAAAACGTTTTAAGTGGATTTTTGTTTGGAGATTTAGTTCCACCCTTAAAATTAAAGAGGTTTGAGAAAGGTTATTTTTCAATTAGGCTGTGGGACAGATGGAAAGACTACCACGAAAAGTGCCTTAGCACCACTGTGTTAAGTAGGAGCCAGCTCTCCTGTCTCAGAAGCCTGCAGTTTCCCTGGCACCCCAGCCTTAGCTGCTTCCTAAATTGCTATCCAGTTGGGCAGATCAACAAGGAGAAAAGTGCAATCTCTATTTTGGTCAAAAGAAAACGATTTTTGCTGCTTTCTTAACTTTGATCCTCAAGTTGCACTTATTATGGGCACAAGTTCCCAGGAGACCTGTGGGATAGCCTCACCCAGCACCAGCTTTATTTCCTGCATCCTGCTGGGAGCCTGTGAGGATGTCGAGCTTACTACCCAGGAGATTTTCTCCACAACCTCAGCAGCACCCACATCCTCCCTGGGAATCCAGAGTTAAGCTACTGATTTGCCTTCTGCACCTCCGGATTTCAGCTTCACAGCTAGTAAGCTTAATGATACTGCTAACTTTAATACTGACAAAAGGATTTATTTCCTTCAACAATTTGCACTTTTCACTAACTGAGAATCTATCATATTCTAATAATGTTTGCAATTTTTCAAGAAAACATCTTCAGATATTTAACTTCTATGGAACATTTTGAAGCATCTGAAGTCATTGGAGTCATGCAGGCAGGATGGTCGAAGAGGTCAGTGTTGGGAATAATAAATGAATACTGAACCTAAACTGTAAGAGATAATCTTTTGGATGAATATATACATTTTCATAGTAGCTTTTAGATAAATGATGTGAATATATAAAGCAAGACCATCAAATATTTATCAAGCCATTATTTTTTAATGTAACCCTGTACATTCTAAGGAGAAAGCCAGCCAGGTTATGTTAGCCTGGAAATGACTAATGTATCCTGAATAAAGCACTAATGATTAGAAACGAGGACTTGAAACCCATGAGGCAGCCTCTACTAAGTATTATTAGACACCATGTGGGTGCTCAGAATCAATCCTAGGTCCACTGAAAGAATAGTCAGTGCCCTTAACCCCTGAGCAAAACCTCCACCCCGAATAATCTTTAAAAAATATAATATTCATGGGGCTGGAGAGATAGCTTAGAGGTTAAGAGCACTGACTGCTCTTGCAGAGGACCCGGGTTCGATCCCCAGCACCCACATGGCGGCTGAGAACCGTCTGTAACTCCAATTCCAGGAGAACTCCAGTTCCAGGGGAATCTGAGACCCTCTTCTGACCTCCACAGCATTGCATGACACGGGTGCACAAACCTACAGGCAGACAGTACATTCATACACATACAGAAATAAATAAAATTAAAAAAGTATATAATATTCAATGAAGAATAAAAGCAGTCATTAATTTTACATGTAAAATGCCTGAATTGATGAAAGAAGTTTAGAAATGCATTTCAAACAGTGATGGATTGTGCTCAACCTGGCTTTACCCCAACAGGCACAGGAAAACAAATGAATCACTGTATCATCACACTAACATATCAAAGGAGAAGATATTGTATACATGCTGAAATACTAACAATACATATTGACATTCAAAAGGTAAAATATTTCAAGACAGTAACAGCAGAAAGAAAAGGCATAAGGCAAATCTTGTATAATAATATGCTTTGGTTCCCATCCTGATTCTGTGATAAAATCCTCTGACAAATGCAACTTAAGGGAGAAAACATTTCTTTGGCTCACAGTTCCATTACACTAGTTGAAGTGGCAGGAACTTGAAGAACACTGCAGCCATAATAAGGAGGAGGGAGCAGTGAATTCGGAGTGCAAGCCACCCTCCCATATCAATAAAAATAATGAAGACATTCCTGCCACATCAGTTTCAGAGGCCCTTCTCCCATGAGTTTAGATACTGTCAAGTTGACAATTAAAACTACAGCAATATCCTATAGAAGAATTCCATCTGAGGAGTAGAGTTTATAATCAGTCCTGAAACTAGGCGCAAGAGAAATAGGATCATCATTAATATCACTGTCTACTGCAGGCCAAATGCCCTGCAGGAAAGAGCAAAAAATGCCATACAAATTTCAAGGAAGAGTCTATGTGGTTGGGACAAGCCACATACTATTCTGTGTGGGAGAAAGCTGGTTTATTTAAAGTCAATACTTCAGTTATGATAGAATGGCTTAGGAGTACATGAGTACATTACAGGAGGAAGAAGAACAGATGCTGGGCCTCAGAATTCCTGCATGCCAACATTCAGTGCAGCTGTAATTATTTCTTTTTTTTAATTTTTTTTTAATTTCTGTATGTGTATGAATGTATTGTCTGCATGCAGGTTTGTGCACCCGTGCCGTGCAGTGCCGCAGAGGTCAGAAGAGGGTGTCGGATTCCCCTGGAACTGGAGTTCTCCTGGAATTGGAGTTTTGGACGGTTCTAGGCCGCCATGTGGGTGCTGGGGACCAAACCCGGGTCCTCTGTAAGAGTGGTCAGCACTATTAACCGCTAAGCCATCTCTCCAGTAATTATTTCTTAATTAAAGTCATGCAGATTTTTCTTGAAATCTGCCTTGAGAGCAATTCTGTCTGCATTTATTATGGTATCTACGTAGCTTCTATCTAGTATTTGTTATTTATATGCATTAAATATAAACATTAAGGGGTAAATGTTTGGGAATGTATGTCCTTTTAGCTTGAGGTTTATCTTTGTCAAAACATACAGAATTTTATTGGAAGAACAGTCTGAAGTTCTATTCAACATGGTGTGAAGCAGTGGCAGCCTTGAAGTTTACATGCATGGAATAATTTTTTTTCTATCCCAGAGTCTATCTGGCTTCCTAGAACTCTTGCCAACTGATATCTAGCATTGCTCTATAAATCATCTCAAGGTAGGGAGACAGGACACTGTGCTATACTGTAGCAATGTGGCGGTTCATGATTAATGAGATCTGAGAGCAATCCAATTGGAGGCATTGATTATTCAGAAAATTGAATTAGACTTAAGGAATTTGTCCCATTAGTATTTACTCTATTATCCAGGAATTAAATGATTAAACTTTTACTGAAATAATAATAATATGATTAAGTAGAAGTTATGCTAACAGTTTTCTCTTGAAATAGTCTGTTCTGTCTGTGTGTTTCAAGTACATGAAGCCTTATTAAAGAAGCCATCTTCGTGATATAACATGTGCACTTGAAATACCAAACTTAGTTGATCATTTGACATCCTGCATCTTTAAGGCAGGATTCCCTACCTTTATATGACAATTTATGAATTTCTTAAGTTATCTAATATTAAGCATTTTATGAAGCTTTCATGTAACTATACAAACTCCATTTGAAACAAGGCAAGTCATATCCCTGCATTCTTTTCTTCTCATTTTTTAAATTAATTATTTTTATGTTTATTAAGATTTTCTCTAAATATATCTATGTGCATCATATGTGTACCTGCCTGGCTCCTCAGGAGGCCAGAAGACATTGTCAGGTCCCTTGGAACTGAAGTTACAGATGATTGTGAGCTGCCATGTTGGTGCTGGAGCAGCCAGTGCTATAAAACTTCTCTCCAGCTGAAGAACCCTGTGTTCTTGCAACTTACAAAATATCCATTTTGGGGTTATTGGTCATTTTAATCAGCTAGTACAATTGCCTGGCAATCCATGGGAGCTTCCACTGCTTTTCTACTTTCAATTTATCCATACAATGTGTTGTGAGGATAGAACAAAGTAGTGACAATACAGTACCAGCCCAGCAGTGTCCAGGACACAGCCTGTGGAGAATGTTCTGGGTTTTTTTTTTGTTTTTGTTTTGTTTTTGTTTGTTTGTTTTTCAGGTAATTTGCTTTCTTTTTTCTTTCTTTTTCTTTTTTTTACTTCTTAAATATATACTTTGTACAAGATTATCAAATCTAGACCCATGTGCCCCACCCTATCCCCCCACCCCACCAGAGCTCATGTATTCTGCCAAACATGCTTTTCATCTCTTTCTCAGTCTTTCTTGATATTTTCCATGTGGAAATTGACTATTTTGAGAAGTTCACTGTATCAGTCAGTTCTTCGAAGCAGTCCTTTCTGTTGTTGCTGTTGTTGTTGTTGTTGTTGTTGTTGTTGTTGTTGTTGTTTCCAATATGCATTACACCCAACTGCTTAGGACAAAAGCTCAGGGGGCCATACACAAGAAATACTTACAACTAAGTAACTGGCACTAGCATCCACAGATGAGGGATACCATTCTTTGTTTATCTTGGACTGTGTTACTTCACTCAGCATGATGTCTTCTAACTCCAGCCATTTTCCTGCAAAGCTCATGATGTCATCTTTCTTTACTGCTGCATAGAACTCCACTGTGTACCACATTTTCTCTATCCACTCATGAGTTAAGGAGCATTTGGGTTGGTTCCAGCTCCTTGCTATTGTGAAGAGAGCTGAAATAAACATGGCCGTGCATGTACCACTGTGGTGGGGTGAATCTTGAGGGTACATGCCTATGAGTGGTATGGCTGGGTCGGGTGGCAAGTTTATTCCAAGTTTTCCAAGGGTTCTCCACACTGCTTTCCATAGTGGCTGTACGAGTTTACATTCCCACCAGCAGTGGAGGAGTGTTCCCTTTTCCCCACAACCTCTCCAGCACTTGGTATCATTTGTTTTCTTGATCCTAGCCAGTCTTATTGGAGTAAGATGATATCTTAAAGTGGTTTTGATTTGCATTTCCTTAATGATTAGTGATGTTGAGCA
>VZQC01004360.1:133388-186504 GCA_009823505.1 Rhizomys pruinosus
TGTCTCTTCTGATTTCTTTTACTTTGAAGTCTATTTTGTCTGATATTAAAATAGCAACACCTGCTTTCTTTTTGGTACCATTTGCTTGGAATATTTTTTTCCATCCTTTCCCTTTAAGGTGGTGCCTATCCTTGAAGGTAAGATGTGTTTCTTGTAGACAGCATATCGATGGATTCTGTTTCCTAATCCAATCTCCCAGTCTATGTCTTTTGATTGGGGAATTTAGTCCATTAATATTTAAGGTTATGACTGATAGGTTTGTCTTTCTTCCTTTTGCCTTATTATCCATTTGCAGTTTTGGTTTAGGTTTCTACTTCTGCAGTTATACTTTTATTAATTTCTCTTTCTAGGTGCCTGGGGACGGTTGCTCCTTTCTTCTGTCCTTTGAATTGCTTCAAGTATTCTCTGAAGGTTTGCTTTTCGGGACATGTATTCTTTCATCTTGTTTATGTCATGGAAGGTTTTTTTCTCTCTCCTTCAACTATAATCGACATTTTTGCTGAGTATAGTAACCTGGGTTGGCATCTATTGTCCTTTAAAACTGGGAATGCTTTGCTCCACGTTCTTCTTGCTTTCATTGTTTGCACTGAGAAGTCCGTTGTAATTCTGATAGGTTTCCCCTTATAGGTCACTTGTTCTTTTTCTCTTGTGGCTTTAAGGATTTTTTCTTTGTTTTGGACATCTAGCATTTTAAATATGATGTGTGGAGAGTTTCTTTTCTGATCTTGTCTGTTTGGAGTTCTGTGTGCTTCTTGTATTTTTGTTGATTTGCCTGCACTTCAGGTGGTCTTGGGAGATCTCTTGGAGATTGTTCTAGTATCCTACTTGGGCCATCTACCAAGCAAGTTATCTCTTCTACGAAAATACTTTTTGGTGACCAGTTCTTGCACCTTTTAGTCCACTGGCTCTGAGAAACAACTTAGAAGCCTAAATGTAGGCTTGTATCTCTCAAGTCAGGCAAGGAATTGACTACTTCAACAGCCATTGGGCAAGGAGCTTTCTATGACTAAGAGAGGCATGAAGGATTCTAGGATGGAATGAAAATAAGCAAAACCACAAAACCTCACTTACCAGGATCAAGCATTTGTTTCAGCCCAATATTTCTCATGATCTTCGGGACACTTTATGGTCTCTACAATTTTTCTGATTTCCACCTGCTTCACACTTAAACTTAAGATTTATTATTGCTTTCATTGAACATTTTAGGAAGTATTATACATACACTGTTATTAGATGATATTTAGAAATTAAAAGTAATTTGGAAATAAATAAATAATAAATTTATCATTCTTTCCTGATGAGAACTGACCTTGAAATATCTTAAGCCAAATGAAGTTGATAAAAATCTGGTAGTCTGATAATTAACTGTTTTGTATATCAACTATTTGGTTTTTTTCTACAGGATTTTAGATTGTTTTCTTACAGTTCTGTGATTAAGATCAGTTTTTCCTTTGTCTCCATATGAGGAGAGAATGTTTAACTTAAGTTTGTTAAAAGACAAAATTCTAATGGTCTTAGATGTTGAGGTAGGTGGTTTCTGTTGATGAGCCTAAGATCCAGCAGCACTTTATCCTCTAAAAAGAATCAACATCCTGAAGAATTAATCAGAGAGTGGTCTCCACACCCAGAAAAGCCTCAAATGAAAACATCTATGGAATGAAGAGTGGAGAAGTCACTTCAAAGATACTCACTATAGCCATAAAACTAGGGGTCTTCAGACACACTGAGCCTTTTCTGATTGCTTTCTGTGAATGTCTTTCTATAGAAGAACCATCTCCTTCCAAGACCCAGTTGATGGTTCTATGGTTATGAGCACTTCTTGCTCTTCCAGAGGACCAGCAATCATTCAGCTCCCAGTACACACTCTAGGCTGCTCATATAATATATATATATATGTATATTCTATATAGATAGAGTATATATATATATATATATAAATTTTTTAAAAATCCAGTTTGAGTATGTGGCACCTAGTGCAACAGGGACCTCATATTCATTTGTTGCCATTCATTGAACCCTGGTTCAAAGAATCTACTCTTAATGAGTGTCCCATGAAAGTTTTAACTGATGACAACTGCTGAGTCAATTGAGAGCAGAAAATGATTGGATTGATGGAGGAGTGACCCTTGGGTTTCCTCTCATATAGTCACTGGTGACCATGGCAGGGCCTATGTCAGTGGATAAATGGAGTTAAAACCCCAGCATAATACACACTGCATTGGGAGATAAGACCTGTGCATCCTGTCCCTTGAGCCCAGACTTGATGGTTTTATTATAGTTTTCTGTTTTTTCATGTGAATATTGTCATTCATGAAGTACAAAATACATGAATGGAAATAGTAACTTTTATTCCAAAATGCTTGATATGATAAATAAAATGGAGAATTTAGAATACCTTATTGAAAAGAGATGTTAATTCAAAGGAAAAAAATGGTAGTTTAGTTTTACTAAGTGTATCAAATAAATGATCAAATGGTCCAGCAAGAGAAGATGGAAGGGGTGAGCGGGATATTAGGACTGAATCCTTCAACGAAGCAAGAAATGAATGGATGCAGAACCCAAGGTGGAAGGCAGGACCATCTCTGAGCAAATAGCCTGGGGGGAAGGGGAGGTGAACAATACTTAGGGACAAACTTGGTGCCACAAGATGAAAGAGTAAATGAAAGTGTTTCATTTTTTAATTACTTTAATAGAACAGAATGATCAAAGGAAGAGAATTTGGTGGTTTAATATTTGGGTGGGGGCGTGTTTTGCTTTTCAGTTGCCCTGGTCTTCAATAATTTCTATTATTGAAGAACAATGGTTCTGTTTTCATGATTTATGTCAACATTTCCTGCCACTTATATTTCTACATCCGTTCTTGTTAATGTTATTTCTCTGAATGTTTCTGTCTCTCTTCTCTAATAACATTTTCTGGCAATTTATAATAATCTGCATTTTTATATTTTGATATTTTTAAATTATTTTTATTTTATGTGTATGAGTATATTGCCTGCATGCATGTGAGTGTACGAATGTCATGAAATATGCTGGAGATCAGAAGAGAGAGTCAGATTCCCCTGGAACTGGAGGTATATACAGTTTATAGTCACCATGTGGGTGCTGGGAATCAAACCTGGGACCTCTGCACGAACAGTCAGTCCTCTTAACTCCTGAACCCATAATCTACATTTTAATTGGCTGGTTGGTTTCCCTTCTATTTTTCTTGCAGATTGTTTTGTGCAGTATTTTTATGCTTCGTGTAGCCATATGGATTTTTCTATTGCCACTGTGGGACCACAAGGCCTCTCTCTTGAGTCAGGCACTGGATCTTTACTCCCTGAGGGAGGGGCTGCCTTACTGGCTGAGGAGAGTCCTTTGTAAGTCATAGAGGACTCCATGGGGATCAGTCTCCAGAGCCTCCAAGTGCACCACAGTCCAGCACAGTATTTTCTCTCTTCTTTTTAATTTGTAATACTTCCCAAATCTGTTTTTGCTTTGAGCTCTTTTTTATTTTAATTTATTTTTATTGATGCTTTGTGTATTTCATACATCATTTTCCAATTCAGTTCAGGCATATTCCCCTTTCCCTCCCCCCCCAATCCCATCCCAGATCATGCATTCTGCCACAACTGTCCTGCATCTTTCTCTCAGTTTTTTTTTTCATTTTTTAGCAATAAGTGATAATTTATGAGTACAAGCATCCTTCATGTAAAACCAGTTTGCAGGCTGTTGTGCCCAAACCCCTACAGCCCCACTATCCAGCTGGGGGNCTAAAAAAATGAAAAAAAAAATTGAGAGAAAGATGCAGGACAGTATGTGGCAGAATGCATGATCTGGGTGGGATTGGGGGGGAGGGAAAGGGGGAATATGCCTGAACTGAATTGGAAAATGATGTATATGAAATACACAAGCATCAATATAAAATAAATTAAAATAAAAAAGAGCTCAAAGCAAAAACAGATTTGGGAAGTATTACAAATTAAAAAAGAAGAGGAAAATACTGTGCTGGACTGTGGTGCACTTGGAGGCTCTGGAGACTGATCCCCATGGAGTCCTCTATGACTTACAAAGGACTCTCCTCAGCCAGTAAGGCAGCCCCTCCCTCAGGGAGTAAAGATCCAGTGCCTGACTCAAGAGAGAGGCCTTGTGGTCCCACAGTGGCAATAGAAAAATCCATATGGCTACACGAAGCATAAAAATACTGCACAAAACAATCTGCAAGAAAAATAGAAGGGAAACCAACCAGCCATTAAAATAGTAGATTATGGTGGTTCAGGAGTTAAGAGGACTGACTGTTCGTGCAGAGGTCCCAGGTTGATTCCCAGCACCCACCATGGTGACTATAACAACTGTTATATACCTCCAGTTCCAGGGGAATCTGACTCCTCTCTTCTGACCCAGCATATTTCATAGACATTCGTACACTCACATGCATGCAGGCAAATATACACTATAAAAATAAATAAAAAATTTAAAAAAATCAAATATAAAAATGCAGATTATTATAAATTGCCAGAAAATGTTATTAGAGAAGAGAGACAGAAACATTCAGAGAAATAACATTAACGAAGAACGGATGTAGAAATATAAGTGGCAGGAAATGTTGACATAAATCATGGAAACAGAACCATGTTTTTCAATAATAGAAATTTTGAAGACCAGGGCAACTAGTTAAACAAACACGCCCCCACCCAAATTATTAAACCACCAAATTCTCTTTTCCTTTGATCATTCTGTTCTATTATGTACATTAAAAAATGAAACACTTTATTTACTCTTTCATCTTGTGGCACCAAGTTTGTCCCTAAGCATTGTTCACCTCCCCTTCCCCCCAGGCTATTTGCTCAGAGATGGTCCTGCCTTCACCTTAGGCGTTGCTGCATCCATTCATTTCTTGCTTCGTTGAAGGATTCAGTCCTAATATCCCGCTCACCCCTTCCATCTTCTCTTGCTGGACCATTTGATCATTGTATTTATACACTTAGTAAAAACTAAACATTACCATTTTTCCTTTTGAATTAACATCTCTTTTCAATAAGGTATTCTAAATTCTCCATTTTAATTTATCATATCACAGCATTTTGAATAAAAGTTACTATTTCCATTCAACTGTATTTTGGGCGTGTACTTATGTCATTAAAATATTTTCATTAGATAAAGATTCATTTTTTAGCAATAAGTGATAATTTATGAGTACAAGCATCCTTCATGTAAAACCAGTTTGCAGGCTGTTGTGCCCAAACCCCTACAGCCTCACTATCCAGCTGGGGGAGGGGGAGCTTGTATGTTCAATCAAGTTGATCAAATGAGTGTCCAGACTATATTGCTGTAGTTTCACCATTCACCCCATTCGCAGCCCTTAATATTCTACCACACCCCCTCTTTCGCAGATTGTTTCCTAGGCTTAGAAAAGGGGCACAGGTGGATGAGAAGCAAAACAGTTTACTTTCTCTGGAGCTGTTGTCTTGGACTCTGGTCAATTCTGGCTGTTTCCTTTCATGGGCTGACAGTTTGTCCAGGAATAACCTTTTGATCCTACTAATGAAGCACAAGCAATTAGATATATAGGTATTTAAACAACTCTTAACAGTGGCGATGATCAGGGGGAAGCCAGACATTCTCCATCTGAGTCAACATAGAAACTCCAAATTTGACTCACCGTTTAACCCACGTCTTCGATTGTCTTCCTCCTCTGTGCAGCAGCCTAGTGAGGAGTGGCACTAGAAGACAGCCCCGTGGGACTACAATTTCTTTACTCTGGTGACTCCATTCGAGATACTTTTCAACGAGTTCTCGGTACTTTCCCAAGGCCTCTAAAGCCCAGATGGCCACTAACTTGATTTCGGAAGCAAAGATCATGTCTACAGCAAACTCAGGCTGCAGGGGAAGGTAGGTGAGGTTCTGCAGGCTGGCTCTGTGTGTCCCCTCCCTACTGCAAAATCATGGGTTCTTCTTCCAAGGACTGAACATTTCCTTGTTTCTGTTCCTCACCCCTCCCCAGGTGATCGTTCATCATCGAGATGGTCCAGCAAGTCTGCCTCCCAGACCTCAGGGATGCTGAAGCACGCTGAGATGCTAGGAAGTTCCTCCTAGCACTGTTATTATGGATACATTATTTTAAACAGATTAATGACCATCATGAGCCTGAGGAGATGGCTTAGAGTTTAAGAGCACTGGCTGCTCTTGTAGAGGACTCCAGTTCAGTTCCTAGTGCACACATGGTGGCTAACAATTGTCCATAACTCCAGTTCCAGGGTATTCAACGCCCTTTTCTGACCTCCGTGGACACTGCCTGTATGGGTGCACACATAAAATATAAATAAATAAATAAATAAATAAATAAATAAATAAATAAATAAATATTAAAAATATAAAATCTAGTAACCTACAAATGAGGAAAAATATGTCTTTCTGAGAATGGATTAATTTCCTTAATATGATTACCTCCATTTGCATCCATGTTCCTGCAAAAGATAAAACTTCTTTTTTATGATTATGTATCTATGCAGGCAATACACTCATACACATAAAATAATAAAAATAGTAAATAAAATGATAAAAATGAATGCTCATGATAGGGGACTAAACAAATTATGTCACATTTATAGACTGACACTAAAAAGGAATGAGGCAATTGTTTTTATTGAATTTTTAAATTTAACTTTGTAATTGAACTTTGGTGATTTTCATACAAGACAGTTTGCTGCTATTTAGATGCTCTCCCCATCCACACCTTTCCCCACAATCCCTGACCACCTTGTGTCCCCAAATGTCCTTCGATGAGGGTCAATCACCTGGACTCACCAAGATGCTATCTTTCCCCTCCCAGCAGCCAACAGTTGTCAAAAGTTCCTTAGGTTGGGTTGAGATTTCTTTCCCACTTCTGGGTGAAGTGTGGGGCTTGGGTGTGGTTTGAGGTTGAAGAGGTCTTGTCTGGCTATCATCATTGTTCTGAGTTCATACGATAACTGATGAGCTGTTTGGAATATGCTGTTTCCTTGTGGTCATCCACCCCTCTTCTTACAGTCTTTGCAATGATCCTTGAACCCCTTAGAGGCAGAGGTTTGAAATGCATGTCCTATTCTTTATGTTGAATGATTCACTTTTTATTCAATATTGTTTTATGATATTTAGATTCCCCTCCCTGGTCCACTCTTTCCCCCTCTGCCCCTATCCAATTTAATGTATTCATATATATTAATATATCCTAATATATAAGTGCTAATAAGGAAAGCCCTTTAAAATACTTTGAACAGCTCCATCCATTTACCTGCAAATTTCATGATGTTGTCTCTCTTTACTGCTGCATAGTATTCCATTGTATACATGTACCACATTTTCTCTATCCACTCGTCAGTTGAAGGGCACCTGGGCTGGTTCCAGCTTTTTGCTATTGTGAACAGAGCTGCAATAAACATAGCTGTGCATGTATCTTTGCAGTAAGTTGTGTCTTGTGGGTATATACCCAGGAGTGGTATGACTGGGTCAAATGGAAGGCTCATTTTGAGTCTTCTAAGGGTTCTCCACACTGCTTTCCACAGTGGCTGTACAAGTTTACATTCCCACCAGCAATGGATGAGTGTTCCCCTTTCCCCACAACCTCTCCAAGCACTTGGTATCATTATGTTAAAGCGCGAGTAAACACAGTCCCAGAAAAACAAACGGCAGAAAATGGTGGTCCCTCATAATGTGGTGCTGTACAACAAACCAGATTATAAATATTTAATCATGAGAGGGAGGACAAGTAAAATAGAAAAGAACAACAGAAAAGACTGCACAAAAATACAAAAAAAATGGTGAATTGGAAAGGGGGGATATGGTAGGAGAGGACACGGGTGTATATAATCGATTAAAGGCATATTGTATATGACGTGAGGTCAGCACGTACTCACCCAGTTTACCGCTCTAGAGACACTGCTACAGACACATGTTGTTTGGCAACTTAGTAAAGCTTAAAAGTAACGATGTGTATATTAAACAACGTTGTTTAAGAATCTGATAAAATGGTAATGCATCGACTTAAATGGGCGATATAATTCCTGTTTGCCCAATTTGCTTTACATAAAATCTATAGAGCAAAGAAACTTTGATTGACACCTACAAATGTCTATAATTCGTCTGTTTACAGTCTATCACCTTGTAATACGCATTCTCTTTAAGCATGATTTAAGCGGTAAAAATTAAGTGTTGCTTCCCAGTTAAATCATAATAGTCACAACAAAAACATGGGTGAGATTTGATAGAAATCTATGCCTTGACTCCACCCTAATAGTCTGTTATAATACAACTGTCTTCTGGAACTCATACGCTAAAAAAAAGGGGGGGATACAGATAACTTTTCATCAAACCCTTGCAATTCAAATCTTTAATAACTAACTATTGGAAAGATTTGTTTGTTCCAACAGGAACAAAACGTCACCAACACTTAACGGCTGAGAATAGAAAAGATACAGTTGCTGAATAGGCTGTACCGAGAAAAGTGGCAACGGAAGGCTAGACCCTCTGAACATTCAAAGTGAAGAAAAGCCTCAGATTGCCATAAAATCGCAACCCCTTGTGGATCTACATGTAACAACTAGTTACTGAAGTCCTAAGACTTACCTTCTTAGGTGCCACAAAGGTTCCGATTATGAGAGACTTCCTTGCCTTCCCACCCATAGAACAAGGAGAAAATATGACAATGATGAGGTCGCCTCCCCAACTGTAAATTGGAGACAATTGTATAGAGGTAATCTCCTTATAAACCAAGTTAAAACTGCTTTCTTATAATTGACTAATAGGCATAGGAACTGTGTGAATGGCTGATTCTTCTGTTCAGAACCAAGATATAATACTAAAAGTCCTAGGGCTATGCACTCAGGAACAAATATATATTAATACAGGGAGCTGTCTGACATCAGCCATGTATTGTTCTACCAGGTGGAGATGGCCAGAGGGGCATCCCAAGCCCAACAAAGGTAAAGGCTTCCTATGCCCTCTAAGTTGGGAACCATACAGGAGGAGAGGCAAAAGACCCTGCTGCCGAGACCTGACGTTAACATTGGAGGGATGTATTGAGACCACACATGCAAGTGTACAGATGGCTCTGGAATGCCAGAGAGTGTACCAAAGGCCACTAAACCAATAAAGCAAATATATGGTCTCCTGAATCAAGCAAAACCCCTCCACGTCAACACCAGCTACACACTCACCTCCTGAAATACTGTGCAGCAGAGGCAGCCATGTGCCTGTATATCCCAAATCTAATTGGCTATTGGCTCTCTCCTTGGAGGAATAACCCATGGCTGATGCCACAAGCTTATATCCTCTACAGGTTAGGAGATGTTATAAGCCACAGTAAGACCCTGTCATATTTAACAGGGGGGAAAATTGTAATTCATGGATTAACATATCCAAACATGTGTCTATGCTAAAGTAACCTACCATAACTATTAGTACTGCTTAAATACCTATATATCTAATTGCTTGTTCTTCATTAGTGGATCGAAAGTTATTCCTGGACAAACTGTCAGCCCATGAAGGAACAAGCAGCAGAATTGACCAGAGTCCAAGTCAACAGCTCCAGAGAGAGTGGACTGTTTTACCTCTCATCCACCTGTGCCCCTTTTCTAAGCCTAGGGAACAACCTGCGGAAGAGGGGGCGTGGTAGATTTAAGGGCTGCGTTGGGTGGGGATATGGTGAAACTACAGCAATGTAGTCTGGACACTCATTTGATCAACTTGATTGAACAAACAACCTGTCACCCCCCACTGGATGGTGGGGCTGTATGGTGTTTGGGCACCAACAGCCTGCAGATAGGTTTTGCATGAAGGATGCTTGTACTCATGGATTATCACTTATAGCTAAAAATGAAAAAAAAAAAAACTGAGAGAAAGATGCAGGACAGTTATGGCAGATGCATGATCTGGGATGGGGTGGGGTGGGGGGGGAGGGGAAGGAAAGGAAATAAGCCTGAACTGAATTGGAAAAAAATGTATGAAATGCACAAAGCATCAATAAAAACTAATTTAAAAAAATATATATATAATTTAGAACCAAAAAAAATAAAATAAAATAAAATAAAATACTTTGAACAGATATAAAAGAAGTTGAGAACAAAGTTTTCATTGACCATTTGTGAGAAGCATCACAGAGCAAAGGAGCTAGCCATTAGGAAATGGAACCCGAAGATTTATTTTTAGTACATAATGATGTTTCAGTACTACAGAGTACGGTGTACACTATATAAATATGCTTCTGTTCTCCTATATGATAAAAGATCCAGCAGCTGGGTTCAAAGCCAGGTAATTCTAGGAGTATAAGAATATACCATTAAGGTGGCTTGGATTTAATTAAACCTAAATTCTGGTTTAACCACTTAAAGTAAACATCTGTCACAGGATAAAATAATTATGGGATCTGAAATTTCTACAGATAATTAAATCTTTTGTGAGTTTTGTTTCACTTGTTTTGTATTTCTAGAGAAGAGATATACTCACAAGCTCCTCTTCCAGGGCCCTGAATGAAACTTGCCTTTTAGACAAATTAATAGTCTCCAAGGCTCCTTGGTAACAAGCACTGAGTGCTTTGGGAACTAGAGAAACTGGTTTAATATACTCATTTTCTACCTCTTAGGTAACTTTTCAGAATTAATTAATGTTGAAAATGTGCAAGTGAATTTTTATTATGAAGCTTTTATAAAATGAAAAGTTATTAATATTTGATTTAGAATTAGTAAATACCTAAGTAAATTAGCATTTAGATGACATTTTGTGCCAGTAGAAATGTTTGAAATTATCAACTTCTTAATCTCTTCAAAACATCTTTCTAATTCCATTTATGGAGAATGTTCACAAGATGATGCTATGAAGCAGGAAAGAAAATAGAATGTGGGATGATCACACACGATACCACTTTGTTTAAGCATAGAAAATCTCAAAGGTTATGTGGACAAAAGTTTCCTCTTTAACTTGGCTCTCTACATTTTTATCTATTATTCTATTTTATGCACATTTTACACAAGCATAATAAATATGTTAATGTCAGGAAACTGCGGTGTCTTTACATCTATAATTTCAGTTTTACTTCATTGTTATAGCTAAGAAATCTTTCAGAAAGTTCATCCTCTGAGTGTTCCAGTCAAATTCAGAGTTAATCTATGTGTAGCTTTAGTAGAGGCAAGGCGCAGTCAGACCTTCGCCTTCTCTACACAGGTACCTGGTCACTGCGGTTCACTCAGTGAAAATCAGGCTAGCATTGCCATTGACTCTGCTCTCTTTCTGGAAACGATGAAATCCCACTCGTGGGTGCATTTGTAGACTGTTAGGTCTCTAGTGAATAATTCGTACATCTTAACTCCACCATGCTGATTGTCATGGATTTCCAATAATGTCTTTAAACGTCCCAATTAATGGAATTTCTTCACTTTTGTTCTTTTATATTCGTTTTTTCTCACTAGGCTCTGTCTCCTGCATTTCCACATGAATTTGAGAGTTAGTTTCTCAACCTCTATAAAATAACCCGTTAGTATTTTAATTTTTGTTTTATTTTTCATAAAAATAAACGCAACGTGTTAGTTGTTATTATGGCTTTTGAAGAGTGTGTTTCAGTGATTTTCCCTCTTTCCATCTTCCCTTGTTGCTGACCTGTGCCCTGACTTCTTGTAACCTCCCCAGTGTCCTTTCTTCTATTCATGTCCTGTGAGTCTTTGAATGTCATCCTCACTTCAAAAAATTCATTTTCCCTTTTGCTGATCTCCTTGGTACTGTTATAGGTTTTAGACACGTTTACATCTTTATATGAATACAATCAAGGATCTGCACACGAGGGAGAACATCTGATCTTTGTTTCTCCCAGTTCTGAACGTCTTGCCTGATATTATGTTTTCTGTCTCCATTTATTTTCCATTCACCAGCTGATGGACATTTAGCTCTTGTGAATAGTGTGACTAGAGCATCTATGAACATAATGTGCACATGCTCCTGTAATAAGATGTGGCGTTCTTTCTCAAGGAGTGGTATAAATGGATCACACGGTACTTCTACTTTGACATTTTTTGAGAAATCTTCATATTGATTTCTGTAATGACTATTCAAGTTTGCACTCTACCAGCAGTAAATGGGGTGTCTCTTAGTTGCCCACCTCCCCAGGGTCTGTTCTAATATTTCTTGATGTTAGTGATTCTAACTGGAGCAAGTTGATATCTCCAAGCAGTGTTAATTTGAATTTCCCTGATGAAAGGTGATAATTTTTTATTTCTTAAAACGCTTATTAGCAATTAAGTTTCTTCTTTTGGAGACTGTCTATTCACTTCATCGGGACACTTTGTTCAGACTGGCTTTGTTTTGTTTGGCTTAATTTTACATTTCTTAAAATAATTCTGGATATTAATCCCCTATCTGAAGGATACCAGGCTAAGATTTTCTTACCTTATTCTAGACTCTGTTTGCTCTGCTGACAATTTATTTTGCTGTGAAGAATATAGAAACTTGTAAATTTCTTTAGTGCAATGGGGTAATGCTTAACGCTATTTCCAGTGTTATGGAGTTCTGGTCAGTAAGTTCTTGCCTACACCTATATTTTTAAAAATATTTTATATATTATTCTTAATATTACATGTATGAGTGTCTTACCTGCATGTATGTAAGTCCACCTGTGTTGTGCAGTGCCAGAGGGTCCAGAAGAAAGTGTCATCTCCTCTCGAACTGAAGCTACAGACAAGTTTTCAGCTGCTGTATGGGTTCTGCAAATCAAACCCAGGCCCTAAGACAGCAAGTATCAGTGACTAGGATGAAGTGATACAGAATAATCAGAGGAGCTCAGGAATTCTGGGAGGCAGCTTGTGACCCAGATAGGGGTAAGTGGATGAACACAGTAGCTCACAGAGACCCTATCTCTATCAAAACACCACCAAATGATAATGGCCACTCCTGGCCACCTGGACCCTAGGCCCTGTGAATTGGGAAGAAACATCTTAGTTAAGCAACCTTTAATTGTTACCTGCTTTACCAAGGCCCTTTGTGAAAAGACTCCTCTGTCTAATCTGTAAAAGAGATACTTGTTTCATTGTTTTGTTTTGGGGTTTTTTTGTAAGTTTTTCTTGTTAACCTTGCCTTTTTCACATGCTTTCAAAGGGTGCCAAATTTTTCCCTATATAAACCTGTAACCTTGGAGAAAAAAGAAGATATTCTGCAAAGAGACAGTCATCCCAGGAGTGATTACTGTCCACCTGTTGCCACTCTGACCTTCCCCACACATGGGTGGGAGTGAGGGGGTGTATTTGCAAACAGTGGAGTCCTTCTGCAACTAATGTTAACTGCTGAGCACCCCCATACCTATATCTTGAAGCACATTCTTTTTGTTTTCCTCATAATTTCAATGTTTTCAATTTTGAATTAAAGTTTTGAGTTGATTTCTATACAGGGTGAAAGACATGCTGTAGGGACTGTGAAATAGTGTTCCTATGACATTAAAAGTATCTTTGGTAAATTAAGCTGTAACCTTGAACATGTATGCCTGGATGGCCTTGTCTCATGAGAAAGCTTATGCAGGAAAGTTTGCTGAGGAATCTTCTGGAGAAGGCTGGTGCTCTCCTAGTTTCTCAGGAGACACTGTTCTCTCAGGAAAGCATATTGTGGTGATAATGCTATCATGGTCATGTTTCATTGAACTACTACATTCTGTCCACTTTATTATTATTCATTGTTCTATAAATATTCATCTTTGTGACTCTAATGAATATGGGTATAAAAGCAGAGCTCTCTGTGTCTTTAGTGTCCCTGCGTAGATGAAGAAATAAAGCAAAGACATAAAAATGCTCAGGACCCCTGGTTCCTTTTTCAGAGCCATGTAATCTTTTCAGGTCCCAAGACTGCTGGAGCCAAGGGATCTAATTTCTATCTTCTTCAGGTATTCAGTTTTAACAGTACTTTTTTAAAATTTTAAGCTATCTTTTTATCCACTGCACATTTTAAACAACTTGGTCAAAAATTAGTAGATAAGATTTTGTCAGTTTACTTTTAAGTCCTCTAATCTGTCCCATTGGTTTACATATTTGTTTTTATTCCAGCCCCAGGATGTCTTGCTCACTACAGCTCTGTAGTACAATGTGAAGTCAGAGAGATACCTGAAGTGGTATCTCCAGCTGTCTTACTTCTCTTTAGGATTGTACTGTTTATCATGATCTATTTTTGTTTCTTTTGAATTCTAGGATAATTTTTCTCATTTTCTGGCATTGAAATATTCAGGAGAATTCCATTGAATCTGTAGACTATTTTGGCAATTTAGCCATTTTCATGAATGATATGTTTTGCCAATTTAGGAGCATTTACAGTCTTTTCACTGTCTAGGATCTTCTTTGATTTTACTATACAACTATTGACATATGGGAATAATTTTTCTAGGAATCCAAGGTAATCATATATTTTTAGACTGTTTTGAACTACATATATTGATCAATCTGTTTCCCACTATGTATTCAGCTTGTTTAAATTTAACTAGCCTTCATGAAAAACAGCACAGCCATAATTACTATACTTTGGACTCATGGATTCCTATGTAAATAATTCTTAGATGGTGAGATAAAAGCATAGGTTTAGTCTTGTACCATGTTCCCCATTTCTTCATTGTGATTCTTCCACACTCCTTACTCAGAGCAATGTATATAGAAGATTGGTCACTAGGCCTAAGGACACCTGCTGAAATCAGAGATGAGATTGAAACAATGTGCACCCACAAATTTTGAAAGCAAAACATGAGCATAGATTGATGACATCTGCTTGTGATTCTGTGTGCTGTTTGTGGTCCTGTTTGTTAGTAGGGTCAGAAAAATAACCTCTTCCTTGTAAACTGTGGTTAAACATATTTAACACAAAGCTCCTCATTCATATCCCATACCATTATTTATATGCTTAATAAGCACTGAGGAAGATCATTGTTAGAGAACAGTTCTAAGAGATATCAGAGAGAACAGTGCTGAGAACAGATCAGGATCACACATGGTTTAAATGACACCAAGAGTCAGTCAGTTCTTCTTTGATGAAACATCACCACATTGAAATTTTCATGGTAGTGTTCTTTCACTTCTTTGACTACCTATTGACATTTTGACAGAGGTGGACTTGAACATATATGTATATAAATACTTTTATTAATATATTTTAATTATACTTAATTGGGAAACAATATAAAGGATATTGAATCTTTTAGCATACAGAGGATATCTTTGCATTTATCTATTACTTTAAACTTTCTTAGCATTTTGATGTTGTTAGCCTGTAAATCTTAATTCATTTTAAAACTTATCTAAATATTTAATTATTTGGTATTATTATAAGTAGTGTTTTGAACATTTCTCCAAGCAATTGGGGTATAGCTGATGTTGGTGGAGGAGTTTTGCTTGACTCAAGGAGACCAACATTTGGTTTATTGGTTCAGTGGCCTTTGGTAACACTCTCTGGTATTCCAGAGACCAACTGTATACTTGTAAGTGCGATCTCGATACAATCCTCCCATGGTTACATCAGGTCATTGACAGCAGGGCGGACCTTACCACCTCTTTTCTTGCAGATATCCCAGTTTACAGGCAATAAGCCTTAACATTTTGGGGGGGGGGCTTGGGTCCCCTGGCTAGCATCTCCTTGGCAGAATAATCCATTGCTGCTATCAGTGCTCTCTTGTATTAATTATATGAACTACTTAAAGAGACTTTAATATTATATTTGTTTCTGAATAGACAATAATCCTTTTTACAGTTCCTATGTATATTAGTCAATTAAAGAAATCAGTTTTTCCAGTTTTATAAGAGATTACTTCTATAACAGTCAGCTCTAATTTACCATTAAAGAATGGCTTCATTACCACCCTGTTTTTCTTTGTTCTATGAAAAAGAGGTAAGGAGGTCTCTCGTATTGAGACTGTGCTGCACCTAGAAGGTAAATTTCATTAGGACTCACTGTAAACAGATGTTACACCTATGGTCCTCAGAGATGTTTGATGCCTGTAGCAGTCTGAGGCTTATCTTCCTTTTAGTGTTAAGATGGGTGAACTTCTCTGCTGGTATTTCTTGGTACAACCTACACGACAGAAGGCTGTATCTTTTCTTTCTCAGCCTTTGAGTTGGTGATGTTTTGACCTGTGGGGACATACAAATCTTTTCCCATAGTTAGTCTTAAGATTAAATTGAAAGTTTTTGACAAAAAGGTTTAATATGTAACTGTATCTCCCCTTTTTAAATTTTATTTTATTTTTTGACCCATGAGTCTCAAAATGGCAGTTGTAGTATACATACCTATAGGCAGGGATCAAGGTGTAAATTTCATCAAATTTGTCCTTTTTTGGGGGGGGTGGGGGTGAGTGCATGTTGTTAATTTGGGAAGCAAACTTAAATCCTTAAGTTAAATTATCCTACAGGTAAAAGAGGATGTTACAAGATGATAGAGTGGTCTTAATTTGCATTTCCCTAATTATTAGTGACGTTGAACAGTTTTTAAGATGTTTCTCGGCCATCTCTAATTCCTCCTCTGTGAAGTCTCTATTCAGCTCTTTGCCCCATCTTTTGAGTGATTCATTTGTTTTCTTTTTTCTTTGTTTTTTGAGTAGCTTGTATACTCTGGAAATTAATGCTTTGTCAGATGTATCTGCAGTAAAGGTTTCTTCCCACTCAGTGGGTTTTCTCTTTACTTCCTTTATTGTTTCTTTTGATGTACAGAAGTTTTTGAGTTTAATGAGGTCCCATTTGTCAATTGTCAATCTTATTTCTTGTGCAGCTGCTGTCTGATTTAGGAAGTCTTTTCCTACACCTATGTCTTGTAGTCTGCTGCCAAGTTTTTCTTCTATTACCTCCAGGGTTTTGGGTTTCAAGTTAAGGTATTTAATCCATCTGGAATTGACATTTGTGCAAGGCGAGAGGTAGGGGTTTAATTTCATTCTTCTACAAGTGGTGATCCAGTTTTGCCAGCACCACTTGTTGAAGATGCTGTCTTTCCTCCATTGTGTCTTCTTGGCCCCTTTATCAAATATGAGGTGGCTGAAGTTGTATGTGCTCAGGTTTGGATCTTCAGTTTTATTCCATTGGTCAACTGGTCTGTTTTTGTGCCAGTACCAAGCTGTTTTTATGACTATGGCCCTGTAGTATAGTTTTAAATCTGGTATAGAGATCCCCCTTGTATTGCTCTTTTCACTCAGGGTTGCTCTGGCTATTCGGGGTCTTTTGTTTTTCCAAATGAAATTGAGGATTTTTTTTTTCCAAACCTGTGACGAAGCTCTTGGGGATTTTGATTGGGATTGCATTAAATCTGTATACGAGTTTAGGTAGAATGGACATTTTTACTATATTTATTTTCCCAATCCATGAGCATGGGAGGTTTGTCCATCTTCTGATGTCTTCTTCAATTTCCTTCTTCAGAGGTTTAAAATTTTTGTTGTAGAGATCCTTGGTGTCTTTGGTTAGGTTTGTTCCTAGGTATTTTATTGTTTTTGAGGCTACTGTGAGTGGGAAGGTCTCCTTGTAGTCCTTCTTCAGTTGCTTGTTGTTGGTGTAAAGAAAGGCTACTGATTTTTCTAGATTTATTTTGTATCCTGCCACCTTACTGAAGTTCTTAATCGTTTCTAGGAGTTTTCTGGTGGAGTTCTTAGCATCCCTTAAGTAGACAATCATATCATCAGCAAAAAGGGATAGTTTGACTTCCTCTTTTCTGATTAGAACTCCTTTAATTTCCTTTTCTTGCCTTATTGCCCTAGCAAGGGTTTCAAGCACTATATTGAAGAGGAGTGGTGACAGGGGGCAGCCTTGGCGAGTTCCTACCCTTAAAGGGAATGCCGCTGTCGTTTCCCCATTTAGGATGATATTGGCTGTGGGTTTCCTGTATATGGCTTCTCTCAGTTTTTCAGTGTTAGGGATTTAATACAAAGATTTTTACCTGCTAGGCAATCACACTACCACTGAAATACACTCTCAGCCTTAAATTTTTATTTCTGGTGACTTTTGCTAATATATAAAAAAGGAAGTTTTATACTAAGCTTGAATAGTCAACATTCTGAACCTTATGGTCCATATTAGCTTTTTGGTAGAACCCCAAATATGACTTTTTCTCATTGATTTCTAATTGTATTTCATTGTTGTTAGAGAGTATTTCTTGTAGGACTTGAAATTGGTTAAAATGATAAAGGTTTAGTTTTGTGACTTGAGGCATTGCCCTTCATGGTTAAATGTATATGCATGTACACTGGAAAGGAAAATCCATTCTGTTAGGATCAGGTGGGTGTTCTATAAATGTCAATGAAGTTGGCCAATAACCCAGTAACATCATCTATGCCACTGCTGACTTTGACTATGTTTTATATTGCCCATTGTAAAATTACTAAACTCTATATGTACCATTCAGTATGGTTATGTATTCTTGAGATTATGTTATATTCATCTTTATAATTTTTATCAATCTGTTGACATTACATTGCTTCCACCTTTTGAAAAGGATTGCTCATCCTATGCTTGATAATGCTTTTTGCATTGAAATCAGCTTTTTTTAAAAAAATATAGAATATCTATCTTTATTTGGATTACCATATCATATTCCTATACTTTATTTTAATCCATATTTTCTTAATATTTAAAATATATTTAAGCTAAAAACAAACAGTTCGGCTTTGTTCATATAGCCAATGTGAAAAAATACTACTTTGATGGGATCTTATAACTTACATTTAATGTTCTTATTTGGGGATTAAATCTCTTAATTTTTTATAATTTTTTGGTGTTTTCTATTACTTTTATTTCTGGTTTTATTTATTCAAATATTACTGTATGAGATAGTACATAACTCACATTTAATGCTCTCATTTGGGGCTTAAATTTCTTAAATTTTATACATTTTTTAGTTATTTCTATAACTTTATGGGGCTTGATATTCCATGATGACTGAGAAGTAAGCAAGCTGATAACCTGAAGGTCAGAAGGAGATGGAAGCCGCCCCACTTGTTATCTGGGCATCAGTTGTCTCTAGCCACCCACCACCCCCAGTGTTGCTTGAAGTGGAGCATTCCTAAGCTTATCTGTCCTGAGGCACACACACACACCTTAGTCTCCAGAGCCAAATGGTGCATCCACCTAATCTCAGAAGGCAAATGATGCTAAACTCAGCTGCTGCAAAATCCACATAGACTTTCCTTGTCAAAAGCCCACCAGAAACTGCTATACAAAGATCCTAAACTCCTGCAATAAATGAGTTTCCCCTCTGACTGTGTAACTCCCTGGTTTTTCTTCTGATCTGTTCAGATTCATCGCTACCCCAAGGACATTCTCAAGTTCCCTCTTGCTTCCCATCTGTTTGCAATGAAGGGGGAGACGGGGGGGGGGCAGGGTGTCATGGCTGAGCCAGACTGCAACACGGAGAGCCAGCTGGTGGGCTGGCAGGAGCCCTGTGGCTGAGACCCCACAACTTTTGTTTTTGATTTTATTGAACTCACAGAGATCTGCCTGCCTCTGCATCCTGAGTGCTGGGATTAAAGGCATGTGCCACTATGCTTGGCTGTTTATTTTTTTCTTAGTTTCTTTGATAGGTATCATTTATTAGACTTCCTTGGCCTATGTGCTAATGCTGTATCAATTTTTTAATATAATCTATTGCCCTCTGTACTCAGGGTCTGTTACAGCTTTACATAAAGTACAACTCACAGAAACACAATTCACTTTCTACTATCTGACCTATTTGTTCTTTCTATCAAAGACTTCACTTATACTTTAGATTCCAAATACTACTTGTTATTGGTCATTTTCTCTAGTGTAACAGAAACAATAGAGTAAATGTATATTAAAAGGAGCTTTATTACACTTTCTTACATGATGTGCTCATCTAACAATGGTCATCTCATACTAGGGAGGCTGAGATCTCAGTATCTCTTCAGTCCATGAGGCTGGGTGCTTTAGCAGTACCAATCAAGTGCTAAAGGCCTGGAAAACTACTGGAGAGCTATTGGCCCTCAGTTCACATTGGAAGCCTAAAATAATGGCAGGGAGAGAGTCAACAGTGGCAGCGATGTGGTAGATGATCTTACAGTGAATATGAAGGCCATGTGAACATAAACGCAAAGCTTTCACTCACCCACATCATTTTATCTAGGATACTAGAAGGGAGAGAGAGAGAGAGAGAGAGAGAGAGAGAGAGAGAGAGAGAGAGAGAGAGAGAGAGAAATATAAATAATGCCTACCTAGTGTAAGAAAGCATATGGAATTCTATCAGTCCAACAACCTACAGACAAATTACACTGGATGATGATGGGGGGTTGATACAAAGCCCAGCCTCCAGCTAATGAGGTACTCCAGAATGCAGTATGCTGTAACCTCATCCTGGCTGTACCTGCCATCTGGTCCCCTCACCAAAATTCTCTGACTTTGGCACCCCAGGGGCATGAATAGCAGTGGCAAGCCACGGTGTAGCTCCACCCACTGGGGCAAGTTTGGTCTGGTGTGAATGTCTTCTTTCTCATGGTGAAGGATCCAGTTGTCCCTCCTGGGGTCCACTGCCCTAGCATCTTCCTCCACATCCAGGGGGAAGGAGTAAAGAAGCATCTGACTGGAGTCATCCATTAAGTCCTCACATCATGGGCCTCCTCCACTGACCACATTGTTTGGTGTCCATTGCCCTACCACTACCATCTTGGCTCCCCAATTATTTTCCTTCTTTCTTACTTTCCTTGTCCTGAGTTCAGAATTTTGAGATCAAACATAGGAAGAAGCACTTAGGGTCCAGAAAATATTCATTTTGTGATAAATTTCCTCACATGGTCCCACACAGGCAGCTTCTTGAGAGCTTGTACATCCCCAGGACCCGGGGCAGCTGCCCAGGACATGCCTAATTCTACGCCATTTTACTAAGATTCTTAATAAAATGCAGAGGCCCAAAGTCATAGCTTAATGTCTTGCTCAGAGAGGCTCTACCATCACTGCTTTGGCACCTGCAACTGGCTGTTACCATCTTGGCTCTCCAGTTATTTTCTTTCTTACTTGACAGAGGCTGGCTGCCCTGGGCATGCATCATTTTGCCACTATTTCACCAAAATTCCTAAATGGAGGCCAAGAGTCCTGTTGACTGTCCTTCCACCAAGAGCAGACCCAAAGATAGCATTGCTCCAGCACCTGCAGCCCATGGCAGGCATCTTGGCTCCTGACTTATTTTCTTTCTTACTTGCTTCATGCTGAGTTCTGAATTTTGAGATCAATGTGGAAGCACTTATGGTCTGTAAAATACCCAGAATGAGGGCATGCCTCATTCTGCAGACATGTCACCAAAGCATTCTTCAGTGTCATTCATTTTATAGCAACCTATTTTATTGTTATTACAACACAATTAATTCTATTACCCATTAATGGGATATAAAATGCAGACTGAGGAGCTGGAGAGATGGGTCAGCATTTAAGAGCACTGGCTGCTGCTACAGAGGACCCAGGTTCAACTCCCAGTACCCACATGGCAGCTAACATCCATTGTAACTACAGCTTCAGGGGATTTGTAGAACTCTTCTAGCCTCTTTGGACCTCGTACGACATGTGTACACTTACACATATGCAGGGAATACACTAATACACATAAATAAAATACAACATTTTATCATAAAATGCAGTTGGAGAAACATTGTTAAATACTGTAGACAAGCATGTATAGATTCTATAATTACATGAGTTGTACCTTTTTGCATTGGTATTAGTTAATAAATACACCTTCCCCAACTGAGCTTGTCAACATATTCAATGGACTTTTATGAACAAACAATAAATAAAACATTAACTGCATGAAATAAAACCTGATAGATGAGAATTGGATGAATCAGGAGGTTCACTGTCACCCTGACTGCCTTCCTGGTACTGCGCAACTGCTGCCCAGTGCCCCTCTATCAAGTACAAGACACATACATGCCTATCTCCTCTTGAATGCTTGCATATCACCGGAAAGTTTCTCCCAACAAGTCCATGACTGGAAACATCCTCCAAACTCAGTAGTTATACACAGAGAAGCAGAAAGCCTTGTTTTAATACCTAAGGTTCTTGGAGAGAAAAGTCAGCTAGGGTGGATAAATGAATTTTATCTAACACAAGCATAATGATGTAATTTTCATAACTATTACATAAATCTAAACAATTTTATTTTCATTTTTCTTAATTTTCTCATGTCAATGTACTATGGAAAATTGCTTCTGAGCTCAGGGTCAGGATCCTGCCATTATCCTGACCAGGTGTAAATGCTGCTGTCACAGAAATATATGGGTTGAAACATAAGAAGGAATGTTATGTAGTGTATATTTTATATCTCCTATTTTAACTCCCTCATTATAGTTGTGCGTAATCAGATTTAGAAGTTATATTATATCTGATTTATTTATTTTTAGTAAATAACGAATATGAATGGACGTGTGAAGTGTTTATGCACAGAATAAAAATTCCATTATTACAGAGATAAAAATGACAGTCAGAAGTGAGCAAGACTGAATAAATGCTGCTATTTCCTGATAAGGAAATTCACGTTTCAGCAATACAAAGTCTGAATCTTTGTAAGTGATAAGGAAGGTTTATCTTACATTATCTCCAGCTCTTTCCTGTTAACCTTAATATCTTCTACCGTATATTAGGTGTGTTTTTGTTGCTGTGATAAAATGCTGTCACATTGCATGGGGAATCCTCATCACACTATATTGGAACTCCTGAAACAGAGGGAGAATTGGCTATTAGACATCAGGCCTGTACCCAGGGACTACTATATCCTCTATCAAGACTCCAATTTCTACAGGATACAAAACTTTTCCAAACAGCGCCACCAGCTTGGAACCAAGTCTATGTCTATGAGGGGCATTTCACGTTAAAACCACAATGCATAGGAAGATTGTAGGAGAATGTGTACATTTTAATGCCAGTACAGTTGTGGGTGTGTCCTCCCCACCCACCATTCTCCTTCCTTGCAACATTAATTAATGTGCTTGAAGAGGCATATATCCTCCTCAGAGAAAATTAATGGAGCAGAACCACAATAAAAGGAAATAAGGAATACTTAATCCAATACGGCAGCAAAAGCATACAGTATATGGACATGAAGCAGGGAAATCATGCAGAAAGTAAAATAAATTAACAATCAAATCTGTGTGAGAACTTTGAAAAGACACTGGATGTCAATATCTTTACAGCAGCAATAGGTAGAGATACATGAAAAACTAAAACTGGAAAATTGTACCTGCTGTTTGGGGTAGTACCTTTACTAGATCCTTGTGCAGCACAATTATCAACTTTAAACTCCAGAAAAAGCTACATTATTGTGATAAAACAATGATGATTGCAGCATAAGTTTGGTGAATAAAAACATCCCAGAATAAAATTGGTTAATGAAAAAGAGGACCAAAAGGCAGGTTTATATGAATTTTATCTCTGTAATGAAAAAGCAAAAACTCACCCCAAAACATGCATTTTTGAGGAAATTGTGGTTTCCCATGTAGCTGTAAGAAATGGTTAGTCCCTTTTTATACAATGTCCACTTTTTTCCCAGGTACAGCATCCTGAAAACTTGTAATACATATCCCAAACCAGATATAACGTGAGCACATCAAATTATAGCCCACTTCCAGGCCCTCGGGTATGCTGAGATTTTCCCTTTGACAACCACATATTGCCCTTCTCTTCCTACTGCTTTGCCTGCTGACCATTTATCTGATCCCTGTTTCTGTTGCAGTAGCCAGAAAGAGAATGAAAATTGTACTGGTCAAGAGAATAAAACCGGTGGTTGGGGTGAAGACGCAGCATACCAGCTTATCAGGTCCATCACCTGGCTCAGAACCACCCCAGCAAGGTGCAGGTTAACCTTAAGTCATGCTGATGCTATCAACAGAATAGGCAGTGGATGACGCACTGGTAAACAGCCTGTCTACAATCTCTTCCCTCAAAGCAGTCACTTAAGGTCTAGGCCACAGACCTGTAACTTTCCATCTTGGTCAGACAAACCACTCTTCTCTGTTTCTTCTCTTTTCAAGGCATGGTTTCCTAACACTGTGAGCAACCCCTACATTTGGGGGTTCCTTACTAAAGAGCCCCTTCCCCCCATGTGGCTGTAGGTGTGTCACGTGTCTGACCTCCTTGTCAGGTTTATGCTCTCCCCTCCACTTTCCTCCTTCCAGCAACTGCTGTGATTTATAGCTCACCCACCATGGAAGTTTTTCTTTAAATGCTAATAAAATTGTCTGAGAGCTTCTGTTTGAGTCTGTTCTTAAATTCTTCCATTAAATTAGACAAGAACCCTATGAGGGGACCATGATTTCTCTTGTATTGTTTCCATTATTTTATTAGTTCAAGAATGATACAGCACTTCTTGTGTAGCTATACACTAGTAATTATATAAAGGAAAACAATAGCTTAGGAAATAATTCCAAGATTGTCAAGTGGAATTACCTGAAATTAAATAGCTCTGCATAGGAAAGCAGACAACAGTCAGGGTGAATAAACAGCCTTCAGAATAGGTGGAGTTATGTGTCAGCTATACATTGGAAAGAGGCTTACTATGTAAAATGGTTAATAACTCAAAAAACTAAAAATAAAACAACATATAATCCAATCAATAAAGAAGCAAATGATCAGATACTTCTAAAAACATGGAGAATGAATGGCTAAGAAATAAAAATGCTCTATTCAGATCTTTGCTCCATCTTTTGAGTGATTCATTTGTTTACTTTCTTCTTTGTTTTTTGAGTAGTTTGTATACTCTGGAAATTAATGCTTTGTCAGATGTATCTGCTGTGAAAGTTTCCTCCCACTCTGTGGGTCTTCTCCTCACTTCCTTTATTGCTTCCTTTGATGTACAGAAGCTTTTGAGTTTAATGAGGTCCCATTTGTCAATTGTCGATCTTATTTCTTGTGCAGCTGCTGTCTGATTTTCGGAAGTCTTTTCCTACACCTATGTCTTGTAGTCTTGCTGCCAAGCTTCTCTTCTATACCTCCAGAGTTTGGGGTTTCACATTGAGGTCTTTGTCCATCTGGAGTTGACCTTGTTACAAGGTGAGAGGTAGGGTTTAATTTCATTCTTCTACAAGTGGTGATCCAGTTTTGCCAACACCACTTGCTGAAGATGCTTGTCTTTCCTCCATTGTGTCTTCTTGGTCCCCTTGTCAAATATGAGGTGGCTGAAATTGTATGAGCTCAGGTTTGGATCTTCAGTTTTATTCCATTGGTCAACTGGTCGTTTTTGTGCCAGTACCAAGCTGTTTTTATGACTATAGCCCTGTAGTATAGTTTGTCTGTATTATAGCGATCCCCCTGTATTGCTCTTTTCACTCAGGATTGCTTTGCTATTCGGGGTCTTTTGTTTTTCCAATGAAATTGAGGATTTTTTTTCCAAGCCTGTGAAGAAACTCTTGGGGATTTTGATTGGGATTGCATTAAATCGTACCCTAGTTTGGGTAGGATGGACATTTTTACTATATTTATTTTCCCAATCCATGAGCATGGGAGGTTTGTCCATCTTCTGATGTCTTCCTCAATTTCCTTTTTCAGGGTTTTAAAATTTTTTTTGTAGAGATCCTTGGTGTCTTTGGTTAGGTTTGTTCCTAGGTATTTTATTGTTTTTGAGGCTATGTGAGTGGGAAGGTCTCCTTGTAGTCCTTCTTCAGTTGCTTGTTGTTGGTGTAAAGAAAGGCTACTGATTTTTCTAGATTTATTTTGTATCCTGCCACTTTACCAAAGCTCTTAATCATTTCTAGGAGTTTTCTGGTGGAGTTCTTAGCATCCTTAGGTAGACAATCATATCATCAGCAAAAAGGGATAGCTTGATTTCCTCTTTTCCAATTAGAACTCCTTTAATTTCCTTTTCTTGCCTTAGGAGGAATTAGAGATGGCCGAGAAACATCTTAAGAATTGTTCAACATCTCTGATAATTAAGGAAATGCAAATTAAAACCACTTTGAGATATCACCTTACTCAATAAGACTGGCTAGGATCAGGAACATGAATGTTACCAAATGCTGGAGAGGTTGCGGGAAAGGGGAACACCTCATCCATTGTTTGGTGGGAATGTAAACTTGTACAGCCACTAATGGAAAGCAGTGTGGAGAACCTTAAAAGACTCAAAATGAGCCGTCCATTTGACCCATCATACCACTCCTGGGTATATACCCACAAGACACAACTTACTGCAAGATAATGCACAGCTATGTTTATTGCAGCTCTGTTCACATAGCAAAAAGCTGGAACCAGCCCAGGTGCCCCTCAAACTGACGAGTGGATAGAGAAAATGTGGTACATGTATAACAATGGAGTCTATGCAGCAGTAAGAGGGACAACATCATGAACTTTGCAGGTAAATGGATGGAGCTGGAAGACATTATGTTAAGTGAAGTAACACAGTCCCAGAAAAACAAACGACAAATGGTGTCCCTATGTGGATGCTAGTACACAACAACCCAGATATAAATATTGCTCATGGAGAGGGATGCATAGTAAAAGAACAACAACAGAAAGACTGCATCAGAAAAATGACTGAAATGGTGAATTGGGAAGGGGGGAGGGGGAGAGGGACACGGATGTATATTCAATCAAGGCATATTTAATTGATGTGAGTTCAGCAAGTACTCAGTTTCACCTAGACACTGTCTACAGGATACATGGTGTTTTAGGACTTAGTAAAAGTAAATATGTGTATATTAAACAACATGGGTTTACAGACTCTGATAAAAACGTAATGCATCTGAGTCAATTGTGATATAATTGCTGTTGTCCACATTTGTTTTTACACAAAAATCTGTAGAGCAATAACTTTGGGATTGGCAGATACAAATGTTCTCTATAATTTCTCTGTTTGTACAGTATCACCTTGTAGCATTCTCTTTAATGATGATTTAATGTAAAAATTAAGTTTGCTTCCCAAGTTAATCATATATATCACCCAAAACAACATGGGTGAATTGATGAAATCTGTGCCTTGATTCCACCCTATAGTTATGTATAAACAAACTGTCTTCTGGAGACTCATGGGTTATAAAAAAGGGGGGGGCGATACAGACAGACATGAAACCTTTTAGTCAAAAACCTTGCAATTCAAATCTTAAAACTAACTACGGGAAAAGAAAATTTGTTTGTTCCAACAGGACAAAATGTCACCAACTTAACGGCTGAGAAGAAAAGATACAGGTTTGCATTGAGTAGGATGTACCAAAAAGTGGCAACTGAAAGGTTGACCCGTCTCTGAACACTGAAAGGAAGAAAAGCCTCAGATTGCCATAAACATCGAACCCTTCTGTGGATCCTACATGTAACAACTATCTATATAATGAGTCCTAATGAAACTATACCTTCTAGGTGCAAGAAAGGTTTTGATATGACTTTCTTGCCTCCCCCCCCATAAAACAAGGAGAAAATATGACGATAGATGATGTCATTCCCACAACTGTAAATTGGAGACAACTATTATAGAGGTAATGCTCTTATAAAACCGGTAAAAAATGCCTTCTTTAATTGACTAATAGACATAAGAACTGTGAAAAGGATTTATACTCTATTCAGAACCAATATAATACTAAAGTCCTTGGGCTATTTACTGAGCAAAGTATATTAATGCAGGAGCTCTGACATCAGCAATGGATTTTCTACCAGGGGGATGTTGGCCAGGGGATCCAAGCCCCCACAAAAGGAAAAGGCTCCTTGCCCCTAAGTTGGGATCCCTGCATGAGGAGAGGCGATAAGACCCTGCTGCCGATGACCTGACGTTAACATGGGAGGGATGTATTAGAGACCGCACATGCAAGTGTTACAGATGCCTCTGGAAATGCAGAGTGTGTTCCCAAAGGCCACTAAACCAATAAAGCAAATAGGGGTCTCCCTGAGGTCAAGCAAGACTCACCATCAGCACCAGCTACACCTCACCTGCCTGGAAATACTTGTGCTAGCAGAGGCAGCCATGTGCCTGTTATCCTAAATCTAACTGGCTGTTGGCTCTCTCCTTGAGGAATAACCCATGGCTGATGCCACATAGCCTACATCCTCTACAGGTTAGGAGATGTGTTATAAGCCACAGTAAGACCCTGTTATATTTATCAGGGGGTAAAAATTAATTCAGGATTAACATATCATCCAAACATATGTGTCTATGCCAAAGTAACCTACCATAACATTAGTGCTGCTTAAATACCTATATATCTAATTGCTTGTGCTTCATTAGTCAGGATCAAAAAGGTTACTTCCTGAACAAACTGTCAGCCATGAAAGGAAACAGCCAGAATGACCAGAATCCCAAGTCAACAGCTCCAGAGAGAGAGAGGACAGTTTTACTTCTCATCCACCTGTGCCCCTTTTCTAAGCTAGGGAACAATCTGCAGAAGAGGGGGCGTGGTAGAATGTAAAGGCTGCGATTGCGGTGAACGGTGAACTACAGCGATGTAGTCCTGGACACTCATTGATCAACTTGATTGAACAAACAACCTGTCACCCCCACTGAATGGTGGGACTGTGGGGGTTTGGGCACAACAGTCTGTAGATTGGTTTTGTATCCTTATTTGATTTTTAGCTAAAAAATGAAAAAAAAAAAAACCTGAAAGATGCAGGACAGTTATGGCAGAATACATGATCTGGGATGGGGTGGGGGTGGGGGGGAAGGGAAAGGGAAATATGTCTGATCTGAATTGGAAAATGATGTACAAAATGCATAAACCATCAATAAAAATTAAATAAAAAAAAAAGAAATAAAAATGCTACCAGGTTAATCAGGGCTATACACATTCCATCTCAGCCTGTCAGAAAGACTGACTGTTACTACAAAACAAACAACAAATGCTGGTGATGGTGTAGGAGAGAAAGAACGCAAATACATTGCAGCCTAATATTGCAGGTGGGAATAGAGAGTACATGGCCACAGGAAGATCAGTGTGGAATTTCCGCAAAAAAACAGGAAAAGAGAACTATCATATTATCCAGTTGTGCCAGTCTATTGAATAAATCTATTGGAATCATAGTAGCAGTACTACTAGAGACATCTGCTTAAAGATGTTTATTATATCAGTTTCTGCTACAGCAAAGTTAGGCAACAAGACTAGGCTTCCTTCCAGAGATAAATGGACAATTTGCTACATCAAACAATGGAATTTTAAAAATACTTTTATTGATGAATTGTGTATTTCATTCATTATCTTTCAGTCCAATTTAGACACATACCCCTCTCCTTTCCCCACCCCACCCCTGTTCATGCCTTCTGGCATACATGTCTTTCTCTCAGTCTTGCCAAAGTTTTTCGATGCAGAAGCTTGTTGTTCTGGGCAGAGTTTAACTGTATCATTCAGTTCCTTAAATGTGACTTCCTAAACATATTTTGGAATTAACATACAGTTTATTCTCAGAGGTCATAATTTTGATGCATATGTGATGATTATACAGGTATATGTTGGAGCAACACAAAGGGGAGGGAAAAACAATGGAATTTTACTTGGTCATAAAGAAAGATGAAGTTATGACTTTTGCATGAAAATGGATGGAAATAGAAATTATCTTGTTGAGTAAAATTATTCAGGTTCAGGATGGCAAATATTGCATGTTTTATTTCATATATAAACAAATATATAAATATAGGTATAGATGATATAGGTATAGATAGATATAGATATATAGATACAGATATATAGAGATACAGATATATAGATATAGATATAGATGCAGATATAGATATAGATGATATAGTTATAGGTATAGTTATAGATATAGGTAGAGATATAGTACAGACATATATAGGTATAGATATAGATACAGATATAGATATAGATGATATATAGATACAGATATAGATACATATATAGATACAGATGTAGATATATAGATACAGATACAGATATAGATATATAGATACAGATATATGAAACTAGCAGTTGGACTGGACAATGAGTGGCACAGTTTTAAAGTATAGGGTAAATGAGAGAAGGTGATGTAATACATGTGACATTAAAGAACGAAGCATATAACTTCTTTGACAGAAGAGGACATCTTAAGGACAGGGCCTAGTAACTCTCTCTTCAGCCACCAGATGGAATAATGGCCTCTAAAACAAAAATTCCCCATGGAATTCCATGCTGTAGGAAGGAAGTTGAGGTCATGGGAACAATCAAAGGAGGAAATTTTCTCCGACAGAGGACTCACAGCTTCTGACTGCTTGTAGGATATTCTTGCAGGATAGAGGCATGAAAACGTCAGATCAATCAGTGGGACCTTAGTCTTCTGTTTCTCTTGCCCTCAGTCTCACGTCAGGCCCTCAAGGCAGACTGCTGTTGCTGTTGGAATCACTTTATCCTGACACTTTCTGTTTTCTCTCTTTCCATGCCAGCTCACATTGTCTGATTTCTGCCTACATCTGGTGGCTCAGATAAATGATGTTTGGACGCCATGTAACTAAAGATCGATCCTCAGTCAGTTCTCCCCAGTCTGTGCACTTAAGCTCATTCCTTTCCTTTTCCTTGTCAGTCCCTGTGCACTTTTTAGCTCTGTTGGTTCTTTTTAAATTATATGGATACCTGATGTCATGGCACAGAGCCTACTAAATTCCTTATCTTCTGTGTCTATTCTGAGCAATTAGGGTTCTATTCAACCTTTTAGGTGACTGTAATATGTGTGACAAGCATTGCCTTTGGGCACTTGTTTGAACAAATTCTGGTTCTGCTGAAGCATTTGTGTGGCTGCACTTTTTGCCAGCCATTGGCAGAAGAATTGCGGAGCCATGCCCAGTGCCTATAGGTGGGTTGTGCTGTGGAAAGATATGTCCCAACTGAGAGTGGTGGGTAGCCCTCCTGTGTGGGCTGGAATTTCACTTCCTTAGATCCAGTGAGAGGAAGCATCTGCCTTTGGACTACACAGTCTAAGTGGTGCATGGTGTCCACTGTTACATCCCAGGGCCTGGGGACTAACTTTGCCAGACTATCAGGTTTTCTAAGAACCACCGAGGAGAAAGCCTGAAAAGTTGAAAGAGAGGAAAAAAAATGAGCTTTTTAAACATTTTTATCCTTCTCTCAGACCAAGCAGCTTATCAAAAGACCCAATAGATAAAAGAGCTTAGATGCTTGTCTTCTGAGAAAAGTTAAAATGGCTTTGCCAGCAAACATCTAAACTACTGAGGTGTTAGAGGGATCTCTTCATCTTGAGTGAGACTGAACATGATCACATAATAAAGGCCACACCAGATAAGGATATGTCTGAGTGAGCCCAAAAAGTTCTGTCCTATATTTGGCTGGAATTTTCTGGAAAATTACCAAGATTTCATTTTCTATTTTAGTTATGTTGACCAGAGGGAAAGGAAAATAAATGTGGAGTTTCTGGGCTTCCAATCAGGAAGGAGCCTGCCAGGAGACTATTAACAGGAAAATAGTTATTACAGTGTAAGGATGAAGCAGAGAGAATGCTTGATGAAGGACATCTCTGACTTTTTGCTGTTCCTAATTGTTATGTTAAAATCTGATAGATGCACAACACGGGTGCACAGACCTACATGCAGACAGTACATTCATACATAAAATAAATAAATAAATAGACATTAGAGTTTTAAAAAAATCTGATAGAATATTTTTATCAAATGTGCTAAATTCATATCATGAGTTATATTGTGGCCAGGTGAAGGTCATAGCAATAGTTTTTTTTTGTTTGTTTGTTTGTTTTTAATAGGACTGGACTATCAAGGCTGAATAGGTTATTTCAAAAGTAAGCCATGGAAAGGTTGCCAGGGACCTTGGAAATTTGGAAGCCGGGATATAGACAGGAATGCCCAAGAAAGATGCTGGGGTCAGGGATTTTTGGTAACAGCATCCTCTGAGACAAAAGTATGGTTCTGTAGAGGACCTACCAGGCCACTCACTGCAGAGCCCTGAAAGGAGGACTTGAGAAGCCTTTCCAAAATGTGAGATAATAGGGTGTCCACCATAAGGACACCACCAGGGTGGACAGTGGGGGCACTTACCTGTAGTTGGGTCAAGGATACAATGAGGAGTTGCCATGGTGATACTCCCAGCCCTGGAGACTGAGAAGGCAAGGGAGAGAAGCAAAGTCAACAATAGAAAGAGGGGGAAGGTACTAGCCCTCTCTCACCTGTAGAGCAGTGGGTTGACAGGACCCATGTCCCACAGTGTGAATATTCATAAACTCAAAAACTCCACGCTACATGAGTATTTTTTTTCATTGCTCAGTTTCCCATACAATTAGGTAACTGGTGCTAGAATCCACAGATGAGGGATACCATTTGTCATTTGTATTTTCTGGGACTGTGTTACTTCACTTAGCATGATATCTTCTAGCTCCATCCATTTACCTGCAAAGTCCATGATGTCATCTTTCTTATGAGTATTTTGATAACCAAGAATATACTAGGCCATCTCAATCTGTCAGATAAATTATAATCCTATCTTCCTTGACAACAAAAGTTTCACAGAAGACAAAAATGGCAGCAGGCATGTAGATAGAAGTACTGGCAAATACAATTAAAATTGGGGCTGGAGAGATAGCCTAGCGGTTAAGAGCACCCACTTGCAGAGGACCGAGTTCCATCCCCAGCACCCACATGGCAGCCAAGAACCGTCTGTAACTCCAATTCCAGGAGAACTCCAGTTCCAGGGGAATCTGGGACCCTCTTCTGACCTCCACAGCATTGCACGACATGGGTGCACAAACCTATATGCAGACAGTACATTCATACACATACAAAAATAAATAAAATTTTAAAAAATACAATTAAAGTCTACATTACCTTAATGCTCATTTTAAAAGGAAACATAAAGCAAGCAAGAGACTATAGTAAGCACAGTGTTCAATTTACTATTAGACCTATACAGTAAAATATTTGCAAGAAGATGAAATAATCCATTCCTGTGGTGTAACCAGAAGATACACATCAGCGGTTCACATGAACACCAGCCTGGACACACTTGTGAAGATCTCTCCCTACGAGCTTCCCTCTGGCTCTCCAGTGCCAGAACATGTCTTGACTCACACCACCCAGAGGATAAAGAACAATCCTGTGTGCCAAGCAATCTTTTCTGTTGATGCTAACACAGTCACAATCTGGCTGTGTCACTAGCTCTACATTTCACCATGCACTCACTTTAAATCATTTATAAAGCTTAGAATGTTGTGGTTTGAACTTTGTGCACAATAAACACAGTAATTTTAAAAAAAAAATACATACAGACAGACCCATGGTTATTACTGAGAACTTTCATCTGGATGTGGATATAGTAGCAAAAATGTCCCTTTCCTTTTCCATCCTTTTCTGCCCAACTCCAGTGTCTTCAGCTCAGGATGATGCTAGCTCAAGGATGACCAAAGGTCACTTCCAGAAGACAGCCCTTTCTAAACACTAAAGGTATTTTTAGAGATTATTTTGCTACTTCTAACACCTTACCACATTAAGACTTTTTCTTTAATACCCAGCAGTGTTAACTGAAATCCACATCAGGAACAATGACATCCTGAACCAACCACCAAGCACAGGACCCTCCTTTCTGCACAGTTCTTTTCCCTGCCCCACTGCCACCACTTCGTACAGTCAGCATCTTCACCAATACACCAACTGCAACAATTCCACTCCTGAAATGCAACCATTCCCATGAAATAACAAAATCCTTAAAAGGCGTTATTAGCCCTCTAATCTTCACCACAATACGTACTTAACTTATTGGTGAATGTAACTGGCTGCTGCATGCCCCCGTGTTTGTATGGAGGACAAAGGACAAACCTCTGTTTAGGCAGAGTAGGTATGAAAGAATGTCCAAATCCTGAATGCCAGAAGTGCGAATGAAAAAATGGAGAGTAATAAAGGGAGAGAATGAGATTAGTTTGGGGGAGGAAAGCTTCACCTGCTAGGAACTGTCTCAGAGATTTCTGCACAAAGTGTAAGAAAATGTGTCGTATCAGGAAAGGCAGGAGAAGGGTGGCAGTCCTTCAAGGGGCAGACAGAACCATACAGGGAAATAGTCATTCTAGAGTGTGATAGATTTTCTCACGTCAAGTGGGTCTTACTGGGAGGGAGGGGACGAGTGACCAAGAAAGCTTCCCTAGCCCTCTGCCTGTCAGGCACATTGTCTCACAATCTTGAAGTTTGAATTTCATGGACAATGGGGGAGTTTTAGAAATGTGTTTATTAAAGGATATAAGAAAGAATGAAGAGAAAGGAAGTGGAGTCCTATATGGCAAGAGTATATTCCAAGAAGTGGGTTGCAACCATAGATCACCCTATAGAGGTGAATGAAGCTTTTGGGGCCTGAGCCGTGGGGGTTGATTGGCCAGTTCAGCTGGCCAACCAGGACGTATACAGTGCTATGCTAACTCAAGAGTCTGGACTAGGTGTTTAGTCTCATCTTCACATAGAGCTTCCAGGTAATTGCAGAGAAGCAGTAGAGGGCCAGAGCTTCCTAACACCTGTGGCATTTCTGATCTCTGGCCAGGACCAAACCAAGAATATTTCCAGCTTCTGACCAACAGCAGTAATGGAGGTTCTTCTTAAACTGCTTGACCAGTTTCTACCTCCTGTCCTCATCAAGCAGAAAAGGCACATAGCAAAATAAGGATGCTGAGATCTCTAATGTAGTTTATTCAGCCATGTGAAATATTGTCTGTATTATCTGGTGAATCCTATGGAGAATTCTAGCTGACAAGTCTTTTGTAAATTTATAATTATTTGGTGAAAAGCTGTCTCTGAATTAATGTCATTGTTTATATATGACATCTTGCAGCAAAATCAGCATGCAGCAAAACATAATCTATTCCTATAATTCCTAAAAAAGTTCTAGAATAATTTACCTGTAGTTACTTTATTTTGTGTTATGTTATGTAGAAAATAACATTTAGACATCCAAATTTGAAACTTGTGTATTATACATATGAATGTGAGAAACATATCATAAATGCTGCTTCTGTCTGCTTTTTATTTGTGTGCCTTTACTTGGTTGTTGCCCCCCTCACCCATTTTTTAAAAGTGGGGTAGAATACTTAGAATACCAGATACTTACAGCCAGACCTGACTGAAATTCAGGTATTTAAGAATTTGGGTGTGAAAAATAAATAAAATTTTTTCAAAGACTTTAAATTGAATCAGACTTACTAAAACGTAGACATTAAAATGTTAATTTTGAGATCCTTTGTGGAATATGTTGAATCTAGAATCTTCTAGAAACTGAAGCAGAAAAGGAAAACAAACCAAAAAAAAAAAAAAACATATTGCAGGTTTACAAGAGTGATAACACAATTATTTAAAACACAGATTTAAAATAAAATAGATTGCCATAATTTGTCATAAATACTGTGTGATTTGAAATTTTCGTACATGGACCTGAAGGTTTTTAAATTATTATTAAATAATTTATTAATTTATTAAATTTATTTAATATATAATAAATATATTATTTTAATTAATTTTAATTAATCTTTAATAAATTTAATTTATTAAATAATAATTAATTAATTATTATTAAATAATTTAAGGTGTTCTTAAATTATTTAAACCTAATAAAATATATCTTGAGCATATTAAATAGTTTTCATAAAACAAAAATGCATTTAATATAGTATTAAGAGATAACTGATCTTCTAAAACAGATCTTTAAGAGGTGAGCACTTAAAATATTTTAAAGATATTATACGTTCTTTATATTGTGAATGAAAGGAAAATTAGTGATTCCTCACTAATCCTTCTGAAAAGCTGATTAACTGAATAGAATTTCAATAATGGTGGAGAGTACAGAATGTTTACAGCAGACTCACGTCTGTGTCTGACCGAACATCCTATAACTAACATATTTCAAAAACTGATTTTATTAGTTTTAATATTGAATGTTAATAGAAAACTAGAGGACATGAAAAGTCTTTCATGTATTACTAGAAAAAAACTTCTAAATAATATACATTAAAATCATTTTATTAAAAACCTGTGAACATAAGTTACTTGAAAAGCTGCATCTTGGCAGGAACTGAACATTCTACAGAGGCTGATTAACTGATTAGAATGTCAGTAATTGAGGGGAGTTTGGAAAGTTGCAGGTCCAAAGCCCAATTACCATTTATCTTGAACTCTCTTTAGCCTCCTAAATACCCGCTCCTTGCCCAACTTTGTATCAGACCTAATGTCCTGGGACTAATAGATAAAATCCTTTTGGAATGTATTAACTTAGCTGACTACCAGCTTTTACTAACAAAAAGACCAAATGTTATCAGATAGCATCTGAGGCCTATAGCTGAGATATCCTTTTTGCTGTAAACATTTACTTGATTTTTTTATACCAATGTATTGAAAAAATATCTTGATTTTTGAACTTTATTTTGTTACTATAAAAACCTTGTGAAACTGCTTCTACACTGGAACATGGAATTTGGGGTGACCTGAATCTGTGTTCCCAGGCCATGATCACTCACATTTGGTTCCAAAATAAACTCCCTTATCTCTTTGGAAGTGAGAGTTGTACTTTTGCATTGACAGTTTATTAGTTTCATTCCAAAGAACACTCATATATATTTGATGTATATATATTATATATGTGAATTTTATTAAGGCCTTAATGTGTGTGTGTGTATATATATATATATATATATATATATATATAATGATTTTATATATTTGCCAATTATCTTTTCATGTTTTAACCTACAGGAGTTTATAATCTCTAGAAACAATAATATTCAGATTCTAGATAAACTTAATCCATAATAGAAAAAGGGCTATACTACTGATTCCTAGCAAGGAAAATTAAAATTATCCTTCATTTAATGAGCGACTGAATTGTTAAAATATAATTGTTTGCCTTTTGGATTTGACAGACCCTGACTGGGTATACAGAAGGAATTCTCCAGTCACCCTACATGGCCCAGAGATCCAAGTTGTCTGCCTTTATCCCTTACCATCACCCCACAGTCATTTTACCAGTTTCCTCCCAATGCTGAGCAGCACACATTAGTGGCTCCTGTTACCTTAAACCCCTGGTAGGCACTGCCAGAAACCTTCCACATGCCAGATGACAGAAACTATCTCTCCTGCCCTCACCACCCACCAAACCTACCAAGCCACCCATTTGAAATGTCAAACCCAGTCACAGAGCTCCAACCTGGCCTCCAACAGCCCACACACACTTCCACCAGGTATGGGTGACATCCTTCTCCTGACACCGAGGGAGCACTGCCAACAGTGTGACTCCAACCCCTGCCACTAAAGGACCACATGTAGAACTGGCTGAGGCTTCAGCAAACGTGAAGATTGACAATATCTATGGACTCTACAGAAGATTTGCTCTTGGTGTCAGAAGTTTAAATATCCCCCCCCCTGGCCAGCCAGGGAATTACATCTGAAGCCGTATTTACATCTCAATACAGCCTTGCCACAAGATTGAACATCCAGCACCCTTCAGCTGGTACACAGCATGACATTGAGGTAAATGCAAACAAATATCTGATAATTTGCTAAGCTAAGGTAAGATCATATATCTTCACATGGAAACACCCACTCCAGATGCATAGATCCAATAAAAAGTTAATAGTATGATTAACAAAAGGAGTATGTCTCCTGTAGTAATCAGTATGCCAACCACAATGTCCCCTGAGAAGAATAATTTAGTTGAGATATAAGGCAGTGATTCAAAATATAGATTACAAATTTGGTCATCACTCAAAGCAGTACATGCGTAAATTCTGGAATGAACACTGTGATAACACAGACAAGAACTGAATGAAAGAAAATAATCAAATATATGAAAATGTATTTTAATAAGAAACAGAATTTATGAAAAGAAGCCAAACTGAAATAAAAATTGAAATAAGAAAACTCAGTCAGTAGAATAAAAATAGGTCAGAAGAATGCCACAACAATAAAATGAATAAAATGAAATAAAGTGAGAGAGACTATCAATCAAGCCCTGAAGACAAGGTAGAGGAATTGCATCATTAATGTCAATCTAAGAAAACTAGAACAGACTACGAAGGAAGTCTGGAACACTACAAAACACAATCATATAAATTATAGATATAGAAGAAGAAGAAACTGAGGTCAAATGCACAGCCAATATTTTCACAAAGTCATACTTCAAACTTCACAAACCTAAGGAAGGAGATGCCTATCAAGTTCCAAGAGGCATACTAAGCAACAAGTATACAGGAGTAGAGAAGAAACTCCCCACCTGACCTAATGATCAAAACCCTAAATGAATAACTCAAAAGATACAGAAAGCTGCAAGAGATATAGAACGAATCACATAAAAATGCAGGAGTATGAGAATAATGCCTTTTGAATGGAAATTCTTAACACCATGAGGACATTTATAGACTAATGATCTATAAATTCTTGAAGACCACACATACCAACCCAGGCTATTTTACCTCCAAAATTATCAGTCATCAGAGAAGAAAGGAAAATTCTCCACGATAAAAACAGATTTAAGGAATTTATGTCCACTAACTCAGCTCTATACAGAATACTAGAAAGAGTTCTTCACTCTGAAGAGAAGAATAAACATACCCAAGAAAGCCCATGGAATAAAAAAAAAAAAGGTTAACCAAAAGAGGCCAAAGAAAACATTACTGCAACAAAATAACAGGTATTAATAAAGATTGGCTAGTAATAACTCTGGATATCAGTGATCTCAATTCCTCAATAAAAATACACAGACTAACTGGATTAGAAAACAAGATCTAACTTTTTGCTGTCTCTGTGAAACATACGTCACCATCAATGATGACAGCACCTTGAAATAAAAGAATGTTAAAACAGCATTCTAAGTAAATGGAACTAAGAAACAAGCAGGTACAGCTATTTGAATATTTGAAAACAGACTACAAACTAAAACTAATCAGAAGAGGCAGGCAAGGACATTTCACTTCATACCTACTAAAGAAAAAAAATCTATGAGAGGCTATTCCAATTATAAACAGATATGTACCAAACACAGGGGCACCCAATTTCATAAAAGAAGCACTAAGAGATCAAAACTCACAGACTGGCTACAACACAGTAATAGTGGTTGATTTCAATATCCTACTCTCACTAATAGGTCATGCAGACAAATGCTAAACAGAAACCCTGGAGTAAATTAATATCTCAAATCAAATGGATCTAACCAAGGTGGGGGTGTGGGAAAGAAGGATGCCCCTGACCCTAGCTGAGGAACTATTAGGAACTGAGAGCTGCTGGGAGAGGGAATTTCAGTTTCCCTTTTAAGGTGTGATGCTGGGTTAGTTGACAAGGCTCCAGGGAATGAACCCATACCAAAGGACATTGAGGACACAAATTAGACTCCATAGAGTTAACTTACAATAATAATAGAAGACACAAAATCTGTCAATGGAGGGTAAAAAGGTAAAAAATAGAGGGAGTTTGAATGCAATAAAAATACATTGCATAAAAATCTGAAAATTTAAATTTAGATATTAAAGAACATAATATGACTTTGTTAATATTCTGTAATTTGATAACTTGTGGGAAAATTTAGTTAAGATGGGTAACATTCTAAATCAATGGGACCTCCCTGGCCACACCCATGGGGTGGGATTTAGTGACAAAAAGGTTTAGGACTTGGCCCTGGGAATTGAGTCATGCTGTCTATATAACCAGACATTTTGGAATAAAATGCTCTCTGTATTTGAACCTTAACATGCGTCCATGTGGTGTGCTTTCCTGCCTGTGTTTTTCACATGGATCATCCTGGGGTTAAATGGTCTCCTCCACAAATGGTGCCCGGACACGGGGCAGGGGGAAACCTTGAAAAATTAGGTATCCAAGCCTCTAAATCTTGCCTTTTTCTTCTCTTTCTTCTCTCTCTCCTGATATCTATCTTTTGCATGGAGCCTTCTCTCCTGCTGGTTTCAGTGGATGGGAGGGTGTTCTGGGAACTTGTGGCTTTGCAAAACTCCGCCTCTGCTTTGGCTCAGAGACAGCATCCTATTCCCTCCAGGCATGTGTCTCCTGGCTTGGTCAGTCCTGCAGGCTATAAAAACCAGTGACTTCAAGGCTCAGTTTAATATCAAGGCTTAGTAGTCATGTTTGGCCTTGGAACCATTTTTCATAATTCTACAGGTCTGAAAATTCTTTCTGCGTCTTTAATCCCCCCCCACAAAAAAGAATAAAAGAAAAAAAAAAAAAAAAAAAAAAACTAGACTTCATCCCCTACTGTGAGGAATCCTTTCTTCAGGTTCAGTTCCAGTTTTAACTTGTTCACATGTAAATTTTAGCTCTACGGCTCAGCCTAGAGTAGGCCAGAGCCCACTTCTTTCTAATGCAAATTAAGACCTTTCACAAGAACCATCCTACCAAGAGCAGTCCCCCCCCCCCCGATAATTTTAAGCCATGGCTACTTAATACCTTTCTCTTAAATTTTGTATATAAAATCTGTTTTTAGATAAAAGTTTATTGCTCTCTTGTCTTCTTGTGGGTTTTTTGGTAACTATTTCTAAATCTGCTAAATCTGCCGGCTATTTGTGGATCCAAAATTGGGGTTCAGCTAGCTGTATCACTTAATTAATTCAAATTCATTTCAGCATGCTTAACTTAAAAAGTAATATTTTTATTTAACCCCCGGGTACCCTAGATATCTTTTGAGTAAATATATGTGCACAATTAAAATTAATTGGTTGATTTAATTTTATCTTGATCTTTTTAAATGTGTTTCACCTTAAAGATTTTTTTTCCCACAGAATTCCTGATCACACTTGGTTTGTGCTCTGGCACCAACAACCTGCCTGATGTGGACATACCAGCCGCCTGACTGAGCACATGGTATCGTAAAAATTTTTTTAATCATGCCCTTTAAATTTTGACTTAAAGTAACAGTCTTTTAATTTCAGCATTTTGGAGACAAAAAACATGGATTTCTAGGAGAGTTTACAGGCCATGGAGTTCTAACAAAAGAAACTTGCTCTGATAAATTGTCTTTTTAAAGAACTATTAGTAAAAGCCTCTTTAACAATATGAATTAATATTTTGGTTCAAATTAAATGAGAATTTTTTTGAATAAAACTGTTTTATGTTTCTTTAAGCCCATCTTCAAACTGTGTATGTATGAGTGAATGCAAGTTCTTTCTTTTAATTCATTATAATCCTACAGGTTTAAATCTAATTAAGAGCCAACTGTAAACAAAGATAGATTCAACTCATAAAAAATGTTTGTTTTATACCCCTTAGTGTTAACAATTTTTAATTCGGTTTATAGTATGCATATTATTCAGTTTAATGATAAACTTGTTGATTATTGTTGGTAATTGTTATTAATAGTTATAATTGTTATTGAATATAATTACTACTAATAATTAATAAAAATTGAGTCTAATAATAAATTGTTCATTGTTGTTGGCTATTATTGACAATTATTATTCATAATAATTATTAATGATGATTGACTAATAATGGTTAATAATTATTGATAATTGGTAATGATTAATAGTGGTTATAATTATTGTGATTGTTGTGATTATGGATAGTTATTATTCTTCCAAAGTCCTTAATAATAAGACAAGATAAATCAGTCTTTGATCTGTCTAATTTGGGGCACCCTCCTCAATCTTTGGATTTGTAAATAGGATAGGGACAGGTAGACTTGGCGTAGGGACAGCCTAGGGATAGTTAACCAGTAGGGACAGGATAGGGAAAGAACAGGAGCAGATTTTAGGGATAGTTCATTGAAGGCAACTGGTTGGGAATGGGCCTAAGAGGTGGCATATGGATCTCAGCTGTTTTGTGTGTTGCTAGGACATTTATTTTAATTATGTAAAAATAACCCTATGACAAATTATAAAATTTCATGCTTCTCATTAACATCAAATAATAATATGGCTTTCCTCTCTTGCAGGTCGACCTAACAAACCTTCTTTTATTATGTATGTATATGTGTGCACACCCGTGTACAGATGTGTGTACTTGTGTTCTAAGTATATTTTAATGTTAACAGCTATAATACCAGTAAAAACACTGCCTCTGAGTCAGAACGTGGCCCTTCCTTCTCAAGATGCAGATTTATATTGAACAGCCAACACATAATTCAATTTCAACAAAGGTTATGGGTTATCTATTAAAAATTTTAAAAATTCATTAAACATCTTCATGAATCTACACTCCCACCTACTGGTTATATCCTTTTAACATCTGAAACAAAGATACAACTAGGTTTTCATAATATTAAAGTGTTAGTAAGTTTTTGGGTCTTTGGGAATAAAAAATAAAAAAGATAAAAGATAAAAAAAAAAATTATTTTTTATTTCCTTTTATTTTTTTTTTGTATTTTTTGTTTTCTTTTTTTTTTTAATTATTGCGTGCATACAGGCTAAGGCAAACATGCATTTTGTTCAGATGGAGAGTGGGTTGGAAAAAGATTCCAGTGTGGACCACCAATCTAGGTAACTGGTCTTCAGGCCTGCATTTCATTTGGGTGGTCAGTGGGTTGGAAAAAGGTTCCCTTTGCAGACCACCAACCTGGGTGTTATGAGTGAAATTCCTGTCCCAGCTCTGGGCAGGTGGGAATTCATGGCCAAGTGTAGAACATGTGTCTCATGGGTCCAGGCTAAGAGCCTGAGTTGGAGTTACTACTTATGTTGGGCTACAGGAAGTAACTGGCTGGTCTCTGTGCTGAGGGGCCAGCTCCCCCCACAGTGTCCACAAAGTGGTCACTGTGTTCCCCTTCCTTTAGCAGGACCACAATGTACGTGCTCGTGACAAATGAAGCTTCCTAGGAGCTCCCACAAAAAAAATGAAGATGGTAATGGAATTGTATAAAATGACCAACTGCTATGGTAACAATTTCTCGTGGGGCATATATAGCCAGTCTTTAATTGACTAGTGGGTATAAGAACTGTAAAATAAAATTTTATTAAGAGCTCGATATTGAAAAATCTTTAAAGCAGGTTTTCATGCCAAGCCTGGAGAAGGCCAAGAGCTTGGAGGAAGATAGTCATTAAAATGCACTTTGTAAGGTTTGCAGTTTAAAATGGTAAATTTAAAAATAATGTATATTTGGGGCTGGAGAGATAGCCTAGTGGTTAAGAGCTCCAACTGCTCTTGCAGAGGACCCAGGTTCGATCCTCAGCACCCACATGGCAGCTAAGAACCGTCTGTAACTCCAATTCCAGGAGAACTCCAGTTCCAGGGGAAGCTGAGACCCTCTTCTGACCTCCAAGGCATTGCACGACACAGGTGCACAAACCTACATGCAGACAGTACATTCATACACATACAAAAATAAAATAAAATAAAATAAAATAAATAAAAAACCATATATTTATATAGAGAGGTATTTCAGTAGAGATTTATACAGAAATACAAAATAAACAATATAAGTTAATGGAATTGATTTCTCTGAATTCATAGTCTAGTCATATAATTTTAAAGAACAAAGTGTATATTTGGTTAAAATTTATTTGGCAGGTATTCAACTTTGTCCAAGCTTTGTCTATATATTATTGGATATTTTAAGACTTAGTAAAAATATTTAGATTAGTTAAATTTGGTTGAAGTTTTTAGTAGAAATGTTAATACATTTTAACTAATTGGGATTATAAAATGTTAATTGTTTTATTTATAATTTTTATTGAATTCCCAACAATAACTTTGGGGTAAAGGTACACAAATGGTCTCATATTTTTCTGTGCTATACAGTATCACCTTGTAACATTTTCTTTTACTTGTAGGATAATTTAACTAAAGGAATTAAGTTTAAGTTTACTTCCCAAATAAATAGCATACAGGTCAATGATAAACAGTTTGGGTGAATTTGATGAAATCTTACTCCTTGGTTCCTATTTATAGGTATATGTAAGACAACTTAGGCATCTTTAGGTCAAAATTTAAAAATTCAAAAAACAAAAAGAGGGAGGTGGTGTAGTACTCCTTCTGGGATACAAATGGAAAACTATATTCCAAACCTTTTGACAAATTTTCAATTTTGAGATCTTGAAACTAACTATAGGAGGAGATTTGTAGGTTCCCACAGGTAAAAACACCAACCTAAATGCCTGAAAGCATACAACTTTTGGCTGTGCAGGATGAACTGGGAAATGTCAGCAGAGAGGCTGACTCATCTGAACATTAAAGGAAGAGAAACCTCAGACTGCCTGAGTCACAGACACCGAGCATCTCTCTGAATTCTATTTGGGATAACTGTTTATAATGTGCCCTAATGAAGTTTACCTTCCAGGTGCTGAGAAACCTTCCTACCTCTTCCCTTTTATAGGAAAAAGAAAAACATGATGGTAATGAAGTCATTCCCTAACTGTAAATTAGAGCGAACTGTTATAGTGGTAATTTCTTATAAAACAGGTATAACTACTTTCTTTAATTGACTGATAGATATAGGAACTGTGAAGGGATAATTCTCTATTCAGAGCCAAATATAATAGTAAAGTCTTTATAAGCTGTGTAATTAAGCAAAATATATTAATACAGGAGAGCTCTGATATCAGGCATGGATTATTCTTCCAAGGAGAACTTGGCTAGGGTATCCAAGCCCCCAAAATATAAAGGCCTTTTGTCTATAAACTGGGATACCTGCAAGAGTGGTGGTTAAGCCCTGCTGCTGAAGACCTGGTGTAAGCATGGGAAAGATGTATTGAGACCACACTTGCAAGTGTATAGTTGGTCTCTGGAATGCCACAGAGTGTTACCAAAGTCCACTAAAGCAAGGAAGCAAAATATTGGTCTCCTTGAGTCAAGTAAGACTCCTCCATCAACATCAGCTACACCTCAACTGCCTGGAGATATTGCATAGCCAGTGGCAGCCATATGTCTGTATATCCCAAATCTAATTGGAAATTAGCTCTATCCTTGGAGGAATAACTCATGGCTAATGCCATAAGCTTACGTCCTCTAGTGGTTAGGAGATGTTATAAGCCACAATAAGAACTTTTCACCATTTACAGAAAAGCCACCGTTCATGGATTATCATATCATCCAAACATCTGTGTCTATGCCCATAGCTTAGCTTGCCATAATAATTAGTACTGTTTAAATGCCTGTACATCTAATTGTTGGTGCTTTGTTAGTAGAAATAGAAAGGTATCCCTGGATAAACTGTCAACCCATGAAGGGAAACAACCTGGACAGACTAGAGTCCAAAATGACATCTCCAGAGAAAGTAAACTGTTTTGCTTCTCACCCTCTTGTGCCCCTTTCCCAAAGCCTAGGGAACAACCTGCAGAAGAGGAGGCATGATAGAATGTAAGGGCTGTGGAGTTAATTGTGAGACTACAGCAATATAGACTGGACTCTTGTTTGATCAACATGCTTGTGCAAACAAGCTTCTCCAATTTGACTATGGGAACCTTGAGTTGTTCAAAATTTGGACATAGATACTTGCTAATTGGTTTTACATGAATGTTACTTACATTCATTGTTTATACTTGACAATTGGTTCACTTCATGGATGGGTTTTTTGGATATTAATTGGCCTTAGGGTGAAAATAAAGCCTGGCACTAAAAACAGGCATGAGCAGCTGGCTTTTCAAAACTCAGGTTGCTTTGTGTTGTTAGCCTCACCGGTGGGGAAAATTTAGTTAAGATGGATAGCATTCTAAGCCAATGGGGCCTCCATGGCTACACCTATGGGGTGGGATTTAGTGACAAAAAGGTTTAGAATTTGGCCCTGGTAATTGAGTCATGCTGTCTATATAATCAGACATTTTGGAATAAAACACTCTCTGTATTTGGACCTTAACATGTGTCCATGTGGTGTGCTTTCCTGTGTGTGTTTTCCACATGGATCATTCTGGGATTAAATGCCCCCCCACAATAACTTGTTTTTTATAGACAAATGCAAATGTGAAATAAGTTTAAATGACTCTAATCTATGAAAACAACAACAACAACAACAACAACAAAAACGTTTGCAACTTTTTTGGCTTTATTCAATATGTTACTTTAGCATTGAAGGCTCATTAAGGAAAAGGTGATTTCTCCTAGACAAAATATAAAAAGAAAGAACAAATGAATTAAAGAATAATGAATTAATTAAAGAAAAACAAAAGACAGAGAGAGAAAGAAATAAAGAAAGAAAGAAAGAAAGAAAGAAAGAAAGAAAGAAAGAAAGAAAGAAAGAAAGAAGGAAACAAAGAGACAAAGAAAGATCTACCTATGAGTCAATACAAAACATTCCATTTGGGACAGTCAGTCACATAAGGCCATGATAAAGATATGGGAGAAACATTTTTCTTCTTAATACTCTTTTCTTTCAGAATCCCTACTCTCTGCAGTCACAACTGAGAGGTCTTGATGCTCTGTTAGTTCTGCCTGCCTTTTGGAGTCCTGACTCAAAAGAATGAAACCTTCCCTTTTTCCACTTTTCTTTCTCTTTCTCAGAACTGCCCAAGCGTGGGTATGCATTCGCTAAACCTTCTCTCTCTCTCTCTCTCTCTCTCTCTCTCTCTCTCTCTCTCTCTCTCTCTCTCGGTTTGAATGAGAGTGCCCCCCGCCATAAGCTTTAAGTTTTCACACATTTTGTCTCCAATTGGCAGCACTGTTCTTGGAGGTCTTAGAAAGTGTGGCCGTGCTGAAGGAAGTATGTCATTGGGGGCAGGTTTAGTGAGTTTAACAAGCCTTGCGGCCTCTCTCTCTCTCTCTCTCTCTCTCTCTCTCTCTCTCTCTCTCGACTTCTTGTGCTCATTGCAAGATGTGAGCCTTGGCTTTCTGCTCCAGGTCCAGCTCCAGCCACCATGCCTCCCGCCACAATGGACTTTAATTCCCTGGAACCCTCAATCATAAGCTCAAATAAACTCTTCCTTTTATAAGTTCCTTGGTCATGGTGCTTTATCACAGCAACAGAAAAGTGACTAATACATCTGGCTTATAAAATTTCAAGGGAAGCAAAGGACATCAAGCAAGGTTGTTGGTATTCAATCAAGAATTTTTGGAATTGAAAGCTATTGTGGTTTGCTAGGTCAATTGATGCTGGTTAGCTGGGGCTGGAAAATCAGCAGTAGGCAACAAGTGGCATCATTGAGGTGACATCTTCTTTGACGTACTTCCTCTAGGTCCACACACAGGAGCTATCATCCAGAGGGGACCCAAGGCTCATCTCAAGCTGTAGGCAAGACTTGATAATGTGCAAGAGTCTCTTAATTGGTACTGGTTTTGAAGGACTAAAGGGGTACTAGAGAGAAGCTGAGGCTTCATACAGTGTAAGGCCAGGGAAGGCCACTGGTAAAGGTACATCTTTCATTGCAGCGTAGACCTCTCAGGAGTAAAGAGAAACTAAGGCTTTGCACCTTGAAAGGCCAGAAGAGCCCATTGGTGAAGGTGCAGCCGCAGTGTCAGTAAAGACTCCAGCATATTAGAGATGTCAGAACCATGGGATGAAAACCAAGGGCATCAGCAGGTGTGGAGTAGAGCTGGCCTGAGCCCATGAGCCAAGAAGCATGTGCTATGGATTGCAGATTTAGAGATACGGGGCTACTCAGACTCTTTGTAGTCCAGAAGATCATGAATGAATCCAAGATATCCAGCCTTGAGTTACTTTGCTGGGTTTGGGTTTTGCTTAAGTGTGGTTTATTCTTCATTTTTGAAATAAGGTAATACTTAATTTATTTTGGATTTTATAGGAGCCCACAGTAAAATATCCTTAAAAGAGATAATGAACTTGTTAAGTGTTTGGATGTGGGAATTTTAAACCTGTATTGCTTCTGTTGTGACATTAACATCACCATCATATCCTGGGAACAAGAAATGGAAATGTTGTAATTTGATAGCAGTCTGTTTGTGTATCAAGTTGACAAGTGGTAAATTGTGCTGGATAGCTTTAGTTGTTAACTTAACATACCTGGTCATAGAAAACCTGAATTGAGGAATGGTCTCAATTTGCTTGGTCTGTGGCCATGTCTGTGGGGCATTTTCTTGATTACTGAGTGATATGGGAGGGCTCAGCCCACTGTGAGTGGTGTCAGCCCTGGGAAATTTGTCCTGTGTTAAATAAGAAAGCAGGCTGATGACACTCCAGGGAATAAAGCCAGTAAGCAGAGTACTTCCATGGCCTGTGCTCTAGATACCTGCTCTGAGTATCTGCCTTGGCTTCCCTTGATGATAGACTGTGCTATAAGCCAAGTAAACCCCTTCCACCCCAAATTATTTTGGTCAGTAATTTTATCACAGAAATAGAGGATTACTAGAACATTCTGTGATTGCATTGATTGGCATGTCTGTTTTAGTATCTCTTTAGGCAAAATTATCTCATCTCTTCCCCTCTTTTCCCCAATGTTTCCTCTACTATATTCCTGTTGTCTACTTTCCTTTAGGCACTATAGTCTCTTACTATGTTTTTCCCTTTGAGAAAATCCATTTATACCTACAGTAACTAATATAGTAGTGCCCATAATATCATCTGTGCCCTTTATTTCCTAAAGTGATGGGCACTTAAGAGTTATTTATTTTTTATCCTTTAATTATTTTTTTTAATTTTGAGAATTTCAAACATGAGTGCTGTATTTACATCATTTTCAATCATCCATCTCCCTTGTCATTGATGGTTTTTATCTGACTATCATTGTATCACCTCCCTGCTTGATAGTAACTATTACTTCATAGAGTATTTATTATTCTCTCAGAGAAGAACAAAGGTACATTAAACACTAACATTAAAAAAAAAACAAAACACCTCAATCCACTAGAACCTACTACTCCTTTCTGAGCACTGCAAAAGCTTTCACTGAAGTTAAGGCAACTGAAAATAAAAAATAGTCAACAAGGATGTAAACCCAAATTCCCACTATCCCATGAAAAGACATGAGAAACATGAAAAACTAAGGTAATATGTCTCCTTCAAAATTACCAATCTTAGAGTAATACCACATGAAAATAAAGTAGATGAAATTTCAAAAGAATAGTTATCTATATGTTCACAGAAATCAAAAAAGACACAAATCACTTAATGAATGAATGAATTCTAAGGAAAAAAACCCAAACAGCTGATTTTAAAAAGATGTAGGATAGAAAAATATTAGTCAATAATGGAACAGAAACACTGAATAGAACACAAACTTAAACATCGAAAATGCAATTTCAATATGTCCAGTGAAAAGTTCAGTGGGATGCCTTGTAGAATGGATAAGGGGGCAACAGAATATCATGACTTAAAGATGATGTGAACAAACTGGAACATTCAGTCAATGATAATGATGATTTACTGAAAATGTTCACAAAGAATATGTGACATCTTTGGGAACCTAGAAGGAAAAGAAAAAAAATACAAATCATGGCTATAGAGGAAAAAATATAATAGAGACACTGAAAATATTTTGAATGAAGTCATAGGAGAAATTTCCCTTATCTAAGGAAATAGATGTCCATCCAGGTACAAGTGATATTAATAACACCAATTAGAAAAGAAAGCATAAGAAACTATACATGCCGTTCAGGGTAGGTTGGCCTTGTAGTGCATGCAGTATGGGAGCAGTAGAGTGGAGCCACCCTGGCAGGACAGGTTGGCCTAGCAACAGTGGCTGGTTCCAGCAGATCTAGCTCAGGTCCCAGTGGATCTGGCACAACACCTGGTGACTCCAGCTCCCACATCCAACAGACCCAGCAGAGAAACCTGGCCCAGGCAGACCCACACAGGTAAACTGAACCAGGTGGAACACTGAGATGACCTGGCAGAGCACTAAGGAGAGCAGCCTAGCTCCTGCAGGCCACTGCAGAAGCTTACAGCCAGGCCAGGGGAACTGGTAGACTCACATTCCTGGCACAAAGTTCAAGCCGATCTGATTATTACCTGCCCATATCTCTGAAGAAGCTCCACACAGGAAAAAGGTCTTTCCAACACAGGAAAGCTGGTCTTTCCAACACAAAACCAAACGTAAAAACCTTAAGCCTAGACCAGCCAGCCCTTCATAACTAACAAGAGGACAATGAAGGCATCAGAAGAAAACAAGAAAAGTCAGCCTTCAATGCAACAATGAAACACTTGAGCTTCACAACAGAATACAAGCAACAACCTACATGCCAAAAGCACAACAAAAAATAATAACATGGGAGCACCATAAAATAAATCCCCACCAAATCTACCAGTCCTATACAATGAGAACTCCCTGGAGATAATCCAGAACATGGATCTTAAAAGAACAGTCATAGACATACTCAAAGAAAGCAAGGGATAGAAAGAACACACAAACAAATGAATCAAAGAACTAGAAGAGAATGATAAACTTGGAGAAAATGCAGACAGACAAATCAAAGAGCTAGAGGGAGAAAAATGACAAACTCTGGAAGGAAATGGAAATACTGAAGAAATCCCAGGCTGATATGAAAAAAGAAACCAAACACACAGATAAATAAATTAAAGAACTATGAGGAGAGAATGACAAATTCCAGAAGGAAGTGGAAATATTGAGGAAATCTCAGGGCGAAATGAAAAAGGAAATTGAATACTTACCCAGTCAACAGGAAAGGACAGGAGAAAGCTTCAATGAGAGACTAGATGAAGCATGAAACAGAATATCAAGATAAGAAGACAACATGGATGAACTAGAATGCTCAAACTAAGATTATAAAAAAAATTTTAAAATCATAAGACCAGAATAATCAGGAAATGTGGGACACTATGAAATAACCAAATGTCCACAACATAGGTATAGAGGAATGAGTAGAATCCCAGGATAACGATATTGCCTAGATCTTCAAAAGAATTATAGAAAAAAATTCCCCAAATTGAAAAAAGACATACCCATACAAATACGAAATGCACATAGAATACCAAATAGAAAAGATCAGAAAACAAATTCCCCATGGAATATCATAGTTAAAATGTTAGATGCTCAAAACAAAGAATACTGAAAGCTGGACTCCAGACACCTGCTCAGAGTCAGTGAGGTTCTGGCAAGTCAAGGCAGACTCGCCTTGTCCCTGGTGGGGGCACGCCTTCTACCCCCAGAACTCCCAGCTCAGACTGCAGACACCCGCCTGCAGTCAGTGAGGTTCCAGTGAGGCAAGGCAGACTCGCCTTGACCCTTGAAAGCCTACTGGCATGTGGGCCAAAGCAGCAACCCAACCCAATGCTCCCCCCAACCCCACTTCATCCTGGTGGAACTCTGGTGCAGAGGACTTAATAGGTGGAGCATTGGTGATTATACTTGGTACAGCCAACGTTGAGGTCCACGAATTCAAAGAAACAAATAAACAGACAAATACACATGCCAAAGACACAAAGAAAAAACAGCACAGGAAAAGCTCATAATAAATCCACACCAAACTCTACCAACCCTACAGAAGATCCCTACAATGAGATCTCTGAGGAAAGAAGCCAAGATGCTGACCTTAAAAGAGCAACTGTAGACACATCCAAAGAAATCAGAGAACTAAGGGAAGAGAATGAAAAACTCAGGAAGGACCTAGAGGGAGCTATTGACAAAGAGTGGAAAGAACTGTGAGAGATTGAAAAACTCAAGAAGGACCTAGAGGGAGAAAACGACAAACTCCAGAAGGAATTGAAATGTTGAAAAGATCCCAGGCCAAAATGAAAAATGAAAATGGGGGCTGGAGAGATAGCCTAGCAGTTAAGAGCGCCGACTACTCTTGCAGAGGACCTGGGTTTGATTCCCCAGCACCCACATGACAGCTGAAAACCGTCTGTAACTCCAATTCCAGGAGAACTCCAGTTCCAGGGGAATCTGAGACCCTCTTCTGACCTCCGTGGCATTGCACGACACGGGTGCATAAACCTACATGCAGACAGTACATTCATACACATACAAAAATAAATAAAATTAGCCGGGCATGGTGGTGCATGCCTTTAATCCTAGCACTTGGGAGGCAGAGGCAGGTGGATCTTTGTGAGTTCAAGGCCAGCCTGGTCTACAGAGTAAGTTCCAGGACAGCTGGGGTTATAGGGAGACCCTGTCTCAAAAAGACCAAAAAAAAGAAAAAGAAAAAAGAAAATGACCAAGGAGAAAGAAAGGCTCCAGAGGGAAATGGAAAATCTAAAGAAATCACAGGATGAATTGAAAAAGGATATTAAATGTTCATCCAACCACCAGGAAATGACTGGAAAAAGCCTCAGAAGCAGAATGGAAGAAGCAGAAAAAAAGAATATCAGACCTGCAGGGTAATACAGAACAACTAGAAAGTTCAAGTAAAGATTATGAAAAATTAAAAAATAATAATACAAGAGTGGAACAACCAAGAAATGTGGGACACTATGAAAAGACCAAAGCTAGACATTATAGGGATAGAGGAGGGAGAGGAATCCTGAGACAACACTATTGATCAGATCTTCAACAGGATAATAGAAGAAAATTTTCCCAAACTGAAAAAAGACAATCCCATACAAATTCAAGAAGCACGTAGAACACCAAATAGACAGGACCAGAGAAGAAACTCCCCAAACCATATAATTTTTAAAACACTAGATGCTCAAAACAAAGACAAAATATTGAAAGCCACAAGAGAAAAACAACAAGTTACATATAAGGGGAAACCCAACAGAATCACATCTGATTTCTCAGCCCAAATGATGAAAGCTAGAAGAACGTGGACCAAAGTATTCCCTGTGCTAAATTACTTTAGATGCCAACCCAGACTACAATATCCAGCAAAAAATATTAATTATAGTCTAAGGAGAAATAAAAATCTTTCATGACATAAACAAGATGAATGAATACATATCTAAGAAACCAACACTTCAGAAAATCTTCGAAGGAATCCAAAGAACAGAGGAAAGAAGCAACTATCCCTAAGCAATTAAAGAGAACAAAATCTTAACAGAGTAAATATAAACCTAGACCAAGAATGCAAACAAAAAATAAGGTAAAAGGAAGCAACAAACATCTCTCAGTAATAACATTAAATACTAATGGTCTAAACTCCCCAATCAAAAGGCATAGACTGGGAGAACGGATTAGGAAAGTGAACACTTCTATATGCTGGCTACAAGAAACCCATCTCACCCTCAAGGACAGACACCACCTTAGAGTGAAAGGATGGATAAAAAAAAATCTGAGAAAATGGTACTAACAAACAAGCTGGAGTGGCTATTCTAAGATCAGACAAAATAGATCTCAAAGTAAAGTTAATCAGAAGAGACAAGAGGGCCATTATATCCTTGTCAAAGGTACAATGAACCATGAAGACTTCACAATCCTAAATGTATATGCACAAACTCTGGTGCACCTAACTTTCTAAACACAACTCTGCAGGACCTCAAGACACAGATTAACCTTGTTTTTTTTTTTTTTTTTTTTTT
>VZQC01004360.1:194196-205154 GCA_009823505.1 Rhizomys pruinosus
TGTGACTTGTGGTCCTGGAGAATTGTCTTTATAAAGTTTGGTGCACCAGAATTTGGGGCATATATATTCATAATTGTGAAATCTTCTTGGTGAATTGTTCCTTTGATAAAAATGTAATGGCCTTCTTTGTCTCTTCTGATTTCTTTTACTTTGAAGTCTATTTTATCTGATATTAAAATAGCAACACCTGCTTTCTTTTTGGTACCATTTGCTTGGAATATTTTTTTCCATCCCTTCACTTTAAGGTGGTGCCTGTCCTTGAAGGTAAGATGTGTTTCTTGTAGACAGCATATCGATGGATTCTGTTTCCTAATCCAGTCTCCCAGTCTATGTCTTTTGATTGGGGAATTTAGTCCATTAATATTTAAGGTTATGACTGATAGGTTTGTGTTGCTTCCTTTCACCTTATTATCCACTTGCACTTTTGGTCTAGGTTTCTACTTCTGCAGTTATGCTTTTATTAATTTCTCTTTCTAGGTGCCTGAGGATGGTTGCTCCTTTCTCCCGTCCTTTGAATTGCTTCAGGTATACTCTGAAGAGTTGGTTTTCTGGGCATGTATTCTTTCATCTTGTTTATGTCATGGAAGATTTTTATTCTCCTTCAACTCTAATCGACATTTTTGCTGGGTTTGGTAACCTAGGTTGGCATCTATAGTCCGTCCTTTAACACTGGGAATGCTTTGCTCCTCATTCTTCTTGCTTTCATAGTTTGCACTGAGAAGTCAGTTATAATTCTGATAGGTTTCCCCTTATATGTAACTTGTTTTTCTCTTTTGGCTTTCAGAATTTTGGCTTTGCTTTTTGTGTCTAGCCTTTTAACTATGATATGGTGTGGAGAGTTTCTTTTCTGATCTTGTCTGTTTGGAGTTCTGTGTGCTTCTTGTACTTGTATTGGTTTGCCATTTTTTAGTTTGGGGAAATTTTCATCTATTACTCTGTTGAAGATCTGATCAATACCATTCTCTTCGGCTTCTTCTCCTTCCTCTATTCCTATGATGCAGAGGTTTGATCTTTTCATAGTGTCCCACAGATCTTGATTGTTCCACTTTTGTGTATTTTTAAATTTTTCATAATCTTTACTTGAGGTTTTTAGTTGTTCTGTGTTATCTTCCAGGTCTGATTTTCTTGGTTCTGCTTCCTCCATTCTGCTTCTGAGGTTTTTTCCATTCCTTTCCTCTTGATTGGGTGAGTGTTTGATTTCCTTTTTCATTTTGTCTTCTGATTTCTTTAGTATTTCCACTTCCTTTTGGAGTTTCCCAATCTCTTCCTATAGTTCTTTGCTTCTCTGATTGCTTTCCTTATCTTTTTCAGCATGGGATCTTTTCAGTGTTTCCACTTCCTTCCGGAGTTTGTCATTCTCTCCCTCTAGGTCCTTCTTTAGTTTTTCATTCTCTCTCCTAAGTTCTCTGACTTGTTCTTTATAGTGTTTGATTTCTTGAATTATGTCCACCATTGTACCTCTAATATCTGTGTTCTGGGCCATCCCCAGGTGTATCCCACTGTAGGAATCTTCCACAGGGTTGGTAGAGTTTGATGTGGAATTGTCCTGCACCTTTCTTATGTTGTCTCTTCTTCCTGTCTCTAGCATGTGGGTTTCTCTTTGCCTGTATTCCAATGTGAATCCCAAATGCCTCTTCACTTTGTTGAAGGCTTGCTTTGCTTGCCTCCTTCAGATGCCTTCATTGTTCGATTGATTGATTTGTTTTTCTTCTTTTCTCCTTGCTTATGGAGTATTGACTTGTCTAAGTTTTAGGCTTTCTATTGGAAGTCTGACTCACTCTTCCCTTTCTGTTCTGAAGTTTCTCCAACGAATCATTCACTTGAACACTCTTTTGGCAATTCCAGTTGGAGTGGGGAGCTTCCTGTTTAGCCCCCGCCCTGGTACCTGTGCTTCAGTTGGTCTTGGGAAATCCCCCATCTCCAGTAGCCTTTCTTTACACCAACAGTAAACAAGTAGAAAAGGAATATAAGAACTTCCCACTCACAATAGCCTCAAAAATAATAAAATACCTGGGAACAAACCTAACCAAAGATACCAAAGACCTCTACAACAAAAATTTTAAGCCCCTGAAGAAGGAGAACAAAAATGACATCAAAAGATGGAAATATCTCCCATGCTCATCGATTGGGAAAATTAACATAGTAAAAATAACCATTTTATCCAAATTTATATACAGATTCAAAGCAGTCCCAATCAAAATCCCTATGAGCTTCTTCACAGACTTGGAAAAAAAATCCTTAAATTCATATGGAAAAACAAAAGACCCCAAATAGCTAAAGCAGCCCTGAGTGAAAAATGCAATACAGGGGGGATTGTCCTACCAGACTTCAAACTGTATTACAAGGCCATAGTCATAAAGACAGCCTGATACTGGCACAAAAACAGACCAGTTGACCAATGGAACAAAATTGAAGATCCAAACTTGAGCTCATACAATTTCAGCCACCTCATATTTGACAAAGGGGTGAAAATCCCTCAATGGAGGAAGAATAGCATCTTCAGCAAATGGTGCTGGCAAAATTGGATCATCTTCTATAGAAGAACAAAATTAAACCCCTGCCTCTCACCCTGTACAAAAATAAACTCCAAGTGGATCAAAGATCTGAATGTGAAGCCTGAAACTCTGAAGGTGATAGAAAAAGTTGGCAACAATCTATGAGACATTGGTGTAGGAAAAGACTTTCTAAATCAGACACCAGCTGCACAGGAAGTAAGGTTAACAATCGACAAATGGGACCTCATAATACTTAAAAGCTTCTGTACAGTGAAAGAAATAATCAAGGAGGTGAAGAGAAAACCCACAGAGTGGGAGGAAATCTTTACCAGTGATACATCTGACATTGACATGAAGAATATATAAACTACTCATAAACAAAGAAGAAGACAAATGACCTCCCTAAAGATGGAGTAAAGAGCTGAACAGAGACTTCACCAGTAAGGAAGTAAAGATGGCTGAGAAACATCTTAAAAACTGTTCAACTTGGGCTGGAGCAATGGCCTAGCTGTTGAGAGCACCGACCGCTCTTGCAGAGGACCTGGGTTCGATCCCCAGCACCCACATGGCGGCCGAGAGCCGTCTGGGACTCCATTTCCAGGAGAACTCCAGTTCCAGGGGAGTCCAACGCCCTCTTCTGACCTCCGCGGCATTGCACGTCACGGGTGCACAGACTTGCATACAGACAATGCATTCATATACATACGGAAATAAATAAAATTAAAAAAAAACCTGTTCAATGTCATTAATAATTAAGGAAATGCAAATTAAAGCCACTCTCAGATATCATCTTGTTCTAACACAACTAGCTAAGATCAAGAAAACAAAAGACAACAGATGTTGGAGAGGTTGTGGGGAAAGGGCAACACACATCCACTGCTGCTGGAAATGTAGACTTGTACAACCACTATGGAAAGCAGTGTATAGAACCCTTAAAAGACTCGGAATGAGCCTATCACCTGACCCAGTCACACCACTCCTGGGTATCAACACTCATCCTACCGCAAAGATGCATACATGTCCATGTTTATTGCAGCTCTCTTCATAATAGCAAAGAGCTGGACCCAACCCGAATGCCCCTCAACAGATGAGTGGATGACAAAAATGTGGTATATCTACACAACAGAGTACTATGCAGAGGTAAAGAAAGATGTCATTATGAACTTTGCAGTTAAATGGATTCATCTCAAAGCCATTATGCTGAGTGTAGTAACACAGTCCCAGACAGACAAATGGAGAATGGTTTCCCTCATTTGTAGATGCTAACACCAAATCCCCCAGATGAAAGGCAAGCTGAATGACAATATTGTTATATTTCTGTTTATCTGAGGGCAACTATGTTGTTATAATGTGAATCTCTCAACAGGCTCTAGAATCCACCCACCAATTATTCTCAGACTCTGTAATTACTGCATATGAGTGAAGAGTATGTATCCGTATTTTAAAGTAATATAAAATTAATGGAGAAAAATGTGAATTGCTAAGCATAAAAATAAGACTGAGAGAAAGATGCAGGACAGTTATGGCACAATGCATGGTCTGGGGTGGGGTGGGGTGGGGTGGGAAGAAGGGAAAGGGGACTGTGCCTGAACTGAATTGAAAAATGATGTATGAAATACACAAAACATCAATAAAAATGGAAATTTTAAAAAGAATATTAGCTTTAGACATGAGGAGGAAATTTAGGGAATCAATTTAAATTGAAACACAGGCTAGGCCTTGCTAGGGTAACAATTAACCTGGTACCTTGATATGAGTAGAAAAATGACAGAAGATAAAGTAAGAGAAAGCTCTGAAAATATAAGTAACAATAAAGTGAGAACACATATGTAAAAAAAAAAAAAAGAATACTGAAAGCCACAAGAGAAAAAATAATAACAAGTTGCATATAAAGGGAAACCCATCAGAAAAGCCCCCTGGCTTTTCAATGTAAACAGTGAAAGCCAGAAGAAGCTGGACCAAAGTATTCCCAGTATTAAATGACTATAGATGCCAACCCAGGTCACTCTACCCAGCAAAAATATCTTATAGTTTAAGGAGAAAGAAAAATGTTTCATGACATAAACAAGATGAAAGAATACATGTTGAGAAAACAAACCCTTCAGAAAATACTTGAAGCAATTCAAAAGACAGAGGAAAGTAACAACTGTTCCCAAATACCAAAAAAGTAATTAATGAAGGTATGACTGTGGAATACAAACATAGACCAAAAATGCAAACAGAAAATAAATTGAATGGAAGCAATACACCTCTCAATATTAACTTTAAATATTAATGGTCTGAACTCCCCAATCAAGAGACATGGACTGGGGCTGGAGAGATGGCCTGGCGGTTGGGAGCGCTGACTGCTCTTACAGAGGACCTGGGTTCGATCCCCAGCACCCACATGGCGGCCGAGAACCGTCTGAAACTCCAATTCCAGGAGAACTCCAGCTCCAGGGGAATCTGAGACCCTCTTCTGACCTCTGCGGCGTTGCACGACACGGGTGCACAGACTTGCATGCAGGCAGTACATTCATACACATACAGACATAAATAAAATTAATAAAAAAAAAAAGAGACATGGACTAGGAGAATGGATTAAGAAATTGAGCTGGGCGTGGTGGTGCATGCCTTTAATCCTAGCACCCTGGAGGCAGAGGCAGGCAGATCTTTGTGCGTTCAAGGCCAGCCTGGTCTACAAAGTGAGGTCCAGGACAGCTGGGGCTACAGGGAAGGAGACCCTGTCTCGAAAAGACCAAAAACAAACAAACAAAAAAGAAATTGAATCCAACTTTTTGATCACTACAAGAAATCCATTTCACCTCCAAAGAAAGGAAGGAAGGCATCATCTTAAGGTGAAATGATGGAAAAAAAAATTGTTCTAAGCAAATGATATCAAAAAGCAAGCAGGAGTTGCTATTCTAATATCAGATAAAATAGAATTCAAATTAAAACTAATCAGAAGAGATGAAGAGGGTCACTACATCATTATCAAATGAATGATTAACCATGAATATTTCATAATGATAAATATATATGCACCAAACTCTGGTACACCAAACTTCATACTTAAAATTCTATAGGACTTCAATATTCAGATTAATGCCAGCACACTAATAGTGGGAGACTTCATTACCCCACTGAGCCCACCAGACAAGTCAACTGGAAAAGAGACACCTGAACTGAAAAATATGATACACCAAATGGACTTAACCGACATCTACTGAATATTCCACCCAAATACCAAAGAATATACTTCCTAGATGGGACCCCATGGAGGATTCTCCCAAATTGAACATATACTGGGACACAGAACAAACCTCAATAAATACCAAAAAATTGAAATAATTCCATGCATTCTGTGACACCACTGTGCAATAAAGTTTGATAGCAAAACCAGAAAGAGCCTCACTATCTACAAGAACTCATGGAAACACTATTGATGGGTCAAAGGAGAAATAAAGAAAGAAATAAAAGCACTCCTGATACTAAGTTAAAAGGATGATACAACAGAACAAAACCTATGGGACACCTTAAAAGCAGTCTTAAGGGGGAAATTTATAGCCCTAAGTGCCTACATTAAGAAAACAGAAAGAATAGAAATAAATGACCAACACTGGAACTAAAAACACTTGAGAGACAACAACAAATGAATTGTAAACCTGACAAAAAGGAAGAAATAACAAAAATCAGAGCAGAAATCAATGAAATAGAAACAAAGAAAGCAATCCAAAAAAAAAAAAAATCAATGAATCCGAGAGCTGGTTCTTTGAAAGGATAAACAAGATAGATAGACGTCTAGCCCAGTTAACACAAAGAAAGAACTATCAATTCCAAATCAATAAAATCAGAAATGAAAAGGGAAACATAACAACAGATAACAAAATGATGTGGACAATCATATGGGAATACTTTAAAAATCTCTACTCTGCTGAATTTTAAAACCTAAGGGAAATGGATAAATATCTGAAATGATGGAAATCACCAAATTTAACCAAGAAGAGATCAACAGCTTAAAGAGACTGATAATATATGAGGAAATTGAAACTGTAATAATAAAAAAATAACCTCATGACTAAAAACAGCCCAGGCCCAGATGGATTCATGGCAGAATTCTAGAAGGCAGTTAAAGAGGACCTACAACCATTATTGCTCAAATTATTCAAAAGGATAGAAACAGAGGGAAATCTCCCAAATTCCCTCTATAAGGCAGCATCACTGTAATACCAAAACTAGGCAAAGATACAACTAAAAACCAAAACTATAGACACATTTCATTAATGAATATAGATGGAAAAATTATCAGCAAAATATTTGCAAACCACATACAGGCACACATCAATAAGATCATCCACCATAACCAAGACAGATTCATACCAGAGATGTGGGGGTGGTTCAACATATGTAAATCAATAAATGTCATAAAGCACAGACTGAAAGACAAAAACCACATGGTCATTTCAATTGGTGTGGAAAAGGCCTAAAAATAACTAAAACCTTATACAACAAACTCACACACAACAGTATTCTAAATAGGGAAAAATTAGAATCATTCCCCTTAATGTTAGAAACCTGGTAAGGTTGTCCCCCTCCCCAGTACTTTTCAATATAGTGCTTGAAATGCTCACTAGAGCAATAAGACAAGAAAAGGAAATTAAAGGAGTACTAATGGGAAAAGAGGAGACAAAACTATCCCTTTTCACAGATGACATGATAGTTTACCTAAGGGATGCCAAAAATTCCACTAGAAAACTCAAAGAAACGATTAACAGTTTCAGTAAAGGGGCTGGATACAAAATTAACCTAGAAAAATCAGTAGCCATTCTTTATACCAGTAACAAACAATTGGAGAAGGAATACAAGAACTTCCCATTTGCAATAGCCTACAAAACCTAAAATATTTCAGGACAAACCTGACAAAAGACACTAAAAATCTCTAGAAAAAAATGTTAAATTCCTGAACAAGACACCAGAAGATGGAAGGACCTCCCATGCTCATGGATTGGAAGAATTAATATAGTAAAAATGATCATTCTGCCCAATGTAATATACAGATTCAATGCATACCAATTAAAACCCCTCATGAGCTTCTTCACAGACCTAGAAAATAAAACATCCTAAAGTTCATATAGAAAAAAAAAAAAGAAACCAGCCACTGGATAGCCAAAGCAACCCTGAGCAAAAAGAGCAACACATGAAGGTATTACTGTCTCAGACATCAAACTATATTACAGGGCCATAGTCATGAAAACAGCCTGGTATTGGCACAAAAACAGACCCATAGATCAAAGGAACAAAACTGAATATTCCAACTTGAGCACACGTAATTTCAACCACTTCATATTTAGCAAAGGGACCAAGAAGACTCAATAGAGGAAAGACAGCATCTTGAGCAAATGGTGCTGGCAAAACTGCATTGCCACTTGTAGAAGAATAAAATTTAACCCTCACCTCTCACCCTGTACAAAAATCAACTCCAAATAGTTCAAGGACCTCGATGTAAAACCCAAAGCACTAAAACTGATAGGAGACAATGTTGGCAGTAATCTACAAGCCATAGGTGTAGGAAAAGACTTTCTAAGTCAGACAGCAGCTACACAGGAAATAAGGTCAACAATTCACAAGTGGGACCTTATTAAACTCCAAAGCTTCTGTACAGTGAAAGAAACAATCAAAGAAGTGAAGAGAAAACACACAGAGTGAGAGGAAACCTTCACCAGTGGTGCATCTGACAGAGCATTAACATCCAGAGTATATAAACTCAAAAAAAGGATCAAGAAACAAATGACTCACTCAAAAGATGGAGTAAAGAGCTGAACAGAGACTTCACAAATGATGAAGTAAAGATGTCTAAGAAACATCGCAGAAAGTGTTTAATGTCGTTGGTAATAATTAAGGAAATGCAAATTCAAATCAGTTTAAGGTTTCAACTTACTCTGGTAAGACTGGCTAAGATGAAGAAAACAAAGGATACCAAATCCTGGAGATGTTGTGGGGAAAGAGTTACACTCATCCACTGCTGTTGGGAATACAAACTTGTGCAACCGCTGTGGAAATCAGTATATACCCACAAGACTCATTCTACTGCAGAGATACATGCACATCTATGTTTATTGCAGCTCTCTTCATAATAGTGAAGAGCTGGAAGCATCCCAGATGTCTGGCAACTGACAAGTGGATAAAGAAAATGTGGTACACAGTGGAATTCTACACAGAGGAAAAGAAAGATGGCATCATGAACTTTGTAGGTAAATGGATGGAACTAGAAGACATAATGCTAAATGAAATAACAGTCCCAGAAAAACAAATGACATATGGTGTCCCTCATTTGTGGATCCTAGCACCAATTCTCTATTTGTAAGGCAAACTGAATAATAATTCTTTTTTTATTAGCAAAGATAATACCTGATGTTACTCATCAACTTGCTATTTAATATAGGAATGTTTACTGACATACAGCTCCACTGTCAAAATGTGAATCCCTAAACATGTTTTGGACTTAATCTATAGTTTATTTTCAGACATCATAAATTTGTACATGTGTGGCATATATATATATATATATATATATATATATATNTATTGCAGAGATTGTTTATTCCCCATGAATTTTTTAAACACCTTTGATCAATTGACTATAGATTCATGGCTTTATTGTTTCTTGTGTGTGTGTGTGTGTGTGTGTGTGTGTGTGTATGTGTATATGTGTGTGTGTGTGTGTGTGTGTGTATACGTATATATATATATTTTTTTAAAGGGATACATATTGGGAGGAATAACAATGAAAACAAAAATACTGGGTCAAAGAACTGACTGAAACAATAAACTTCTGCCCAAAACAGTAAGCTTCTGCATCAAAAAAATCTGAAAAAAGAAACTGATAAAAATGTGCAAGACATATATGGCAGAATGCATAAGCTGGGGGCAGAGAAAGGGGAATGGATCTAAATTTGATTAAGAAATGTTGTATGAAATACACAAAACATCAATAAAATTTAAAAAAAACTATACAGATTATGTTATACTTAATACAGTGAATATATAGGATGTTAAAGTATGCTGCAGCTGTAAGAGAGGGATACCAAGCCATTCATAAGAGCAGGCCCATGAGAATAACAGTTCTTTTCTCAACAAAAAGATTATAATCCAAAAGGTCTTAGAATTACATATTTCAAGGTCTGCAAGACCACAGCTGTCAACCTAGACTACAAACCTAACAAACCTGTCACAACAGAATTAGAAAAGCAAGACTTGCCTGATAAAAGCAGGCTGATGCAATTTGTAACACTAAGCCAACTGTAGGGAACAGACTAGAAGGAATTCTTCTGTGTGGAGAGACAGTTAATCCACAAATCGAGGGAAAAGAATAAACTACACTAGAAGTGTGGTTAACTATATGAGGAACAGGAAAACAGCAAAGCCTACAAAACCATCAACAACAAAAAGATGACAAGAGTCAATACTCAATTAGCAATAACTCTGAATACTAATGGTTTCAATTTACTTATTAGAGACTAGTTGATTGGGACTAAAATAGGATCTTTTTGTTTCTTTGAAGAACTGTATCTCACTATCAAAACAGATGCTACCTTAAGATGAACAGAAGGGAAAGGAATTCTAACTAAATGTAGTTATGAAACAAGCAGGTATCTATGTTCTAATATCTTACAAAATAGCTGTAATGACAAAGTAGTAGAAAAGACAGAGAAGGTCACCTCATACTGATAAAAGCAACAATCTCTCATGAGGACTTTACAATTCTGAGCACAGACACACTGAACACAGTGTATGTGGCTTCATAAAACAAATAGTACTAGATATAAAAGCACAGATGTTAAAAAGCAATAATAGTTAGAAAACTTAATAACTCATTCTCACCAATAGATAGATTATCTGAAATAGAAGAAACAGAAACATTTAGTAAAATTACATCATCGGTCAAATTGAGCCGAAATCATCCACAGAATGTTCTATGCAAATACAAAGGAAAGTACATCACTCTAAGCAATTCATAGAACTTTCCTAAAGTTGGTCATATTATATGACCAAAAGCAAATCTCAAAAAGGTTAGGAAAATTAAAAAAAAAAAACCTCTTGCATTATATCTGCTGAAAGGGAATAATTAGGAGATACTACTGAAAATATTCAAATTCTTGGAAATTAGACAGAATAACTAATGATTAATTAATAAATCAATGAGCATTCACTGTCTGTAGTTGTAAAAAGATTTTACCCTTGTTAACATTAATGTATATCATATTAATATGTTTATACCAGCTTCTCTCTTAAATAATTAATGCTTACATTGTATATTAGTTACACTTTTTTAGTTTTTTGAATTTCATACATAATCACTGTATTCTCATCACCACCATCACTTGCTCCCCACCTGCTAACTGCTCACATGTCCCTCCTCTTCCATATCAACTTGGTGATCTTCCTTTATTATTATTGCATATATATATATATATATATATATAT
>VZQC01004369.1:0-14531 GCA_009823505.1 Rhizomys pruinosus
AATTCAATCTTGAATTGGATGTCTGTGAGATACATTTATACAACACTCTTAGCATGATACCATTTTATATAGAGAAAATGGATGTGCTAGATGAAGTTGTAAGTGAGACAAGAAGGACATGGTTATTGATGCTATTGGACACAAGGGATCCATGCATAATAGAAATATTTAGCTTATAAGATGTACTTTGGAATACTAAGCAAGGAATATAGATGCTATTTATAAAAGTATTCTTAAATACCATTTAAAATAACACATAATTGAATAAAGCACTTAATTTAAAAATGAAATTATAATTCATTATGTATATTTATGAAATTGTCAAAGACCAAGCTTAATTATTAACATATATTGTTATCAAATTTCCTTTTGTTATCAAAATTCCTCCTATAAGGGAGAAATTTAAGTTAGACATTGTACTCAGCTGAGCACTCTAATAGATTTTATTACATGATTCTGGCATTACTTATTTTTGTTATATTTTTAATTTAGATATTTTAATAAATAAGTAATAAGCAGCTGAAATACAAGGGCATTCCTTTGCATATAAAACCAATTTGCAAGCAGCCTATGCCAAATATTTAATACAGCCCAAGGCCCTCATTGTCCAGCTGGAGGGGCTTGTAAGTACAATCAGAGTTATCAAATAAGAGTCCACTCATATTGCCGTAGTTTCACAATTCACCCCAATCTCAACCCTAATTTCTACCATACCCCCCTCTTCTGGCAGATTGTTCCTAGGCTTAACAAAGGCACAAAGGTGGGGAGAAGCAAAAACAGTCTATTTTTCTGGAGATGTGTTTTGGACTCTATCAGTTCGGGGGCAGTTTCCTTTCATGGTGCTTTGGCAGTTTATCCAGGAATAACCTTTCATGTGTTGGCAGTTTATCAAGGAATAACCTTTCAATCCTGTGCTTCGGGTGGTCCTGGCAAGGCCCTGACCTAGCCGCTGGTGTCACTTATTTGGTTGTTAGTTTTTCTTTTGTTTTCTTGGAGGTTTTGGCTATATATTCATATTGTAAAATAACCTGTAAAGCTTTCATCTGAAAACTTAACAGGTTTATTAGAGACATGACACCTCACCTCGGTGATATTTGTTAGTTACATATGTTCTTAAGAACTCTTCTTAGAACCTCAGCCATTCAGTTCTATTTCAAGACCTCCTGTCTGAAGGAGTATGTTACAGCTTTTGCAGATGAGCCATCTGAGCTTCCCAAGATCAGAGCTCTTCAAAGCCTGAGATGACTTGGAGGCTTTACAAGGCTTCATACTAAACACACCTGGATTTGTCTTTTGATCCCACTGGTACTTGTTCTGATACAGATACTCTTTGATAACTGGAAATAAAAATACTAGTTTTATCACAAAATGACCTAAAACAACCCAATGAGAACAAGAGTGGCTAGGATTTGGGAAACAGAAGAAGTAAAATATCCATTTATCTCCAATGAGTAACACACACGCACACATACACACACATTGTCTGAGTCAATCATTTTGGAACATGTTATATAAATTCGTTATCTCCCATATAGGTAAACACAAATCTCCTTATGTTTTTACTTCTATTTTAATTTTCTGGTGAATTGTTTTCACATGAGGGATTTCCAATTAATCACTATCTGTTCTGAAGAATTCTTATTTTGATTTTTGAATCCCATGGTCAGTATTCATAAGAGGTAATTTCCAAAATTCCAGACGAAAATCTTAGAATAATTTTTTATTGCTCTGCTTTCATGATATTTTTCACATGATTAATAATTAAAATACTGAAAAATCTTTCACATTTTTTTTCTTATTATTCCTTTATTTTTTTAAGACTTATTTTATTTTTTTATTTCTACCTTCACAGCAGATTACATCTGACAAAGCATAAATTCCCAGAGTATACAAGCTACTCAAAAAAACAAAGGAAGAAAGAAAACAAATGAATCATTTCAAAAGATGGAGCAAAGATTGGAATAGAGACTTCACAGAGGCAGAAATAGAGATGGCCGAGAAAAATCTTAAGGAAGGGTTCAACATTCTCTTGATAATAACGGAAATGCAAATTAAAACCCACTCTGAGATATCACCTTAATCCAATAAGACTGACTGGCTTAGGATCAGGAACATGAAGACACCAAGTGCTGCGCGAGAGGTTGTGGAGGACGCAAGTGGAACATTCATCCATTGCTGTTGTGAATGTAAACTTGTACAAGCCACTATGGAAAGCAAGAATTGTGAGAGAACCACCTTAGTTAGAATAGGACTCAAAATACTTGAGCTATCCATTTGACCCAGTCATACCACTCCTGAAGGTATATACCCACAAGACACAACTTACTGCAAAGGATACATGCACATCTAAGTTTTTTATTGCTGCTCTGTTCACAATTAGCAAAAAGCTGGAACCAGGCCCAGGTGCCCCTTCAACTGATGAGTGAGGATAGAGGAAAATGTGGTACATGTATTACAATGGAATACTATGCAGGCATAAAAGAGCGACAACATCATGAATTTGCAGGTAAATGTGATGGAGCTGGAAGACATTATGTCAAGTGAAGAGTAACACAGTCCCAGAAAAAACAAACGACAAATGATATGGCATGTCCCTCATATGTGAATGCTAGTACCAACAAACCAGATATAAATATTTCTCATGGAGAGGGACGCATATTAAAATAACAACAAAAGGATCTGCATCAGAGAAAATGGACTGAAAAATGGTGAATTTGGAAAGGGGGGTGGATGGGGGGGGAAAGGGCACACGGGTGTATACTCGATAAGATATTATTGACTCAGGGAGGTCAGTATTTATTAGTAGCGTGGAGCTCCCACAGTACCCGTTTTCGGCCCTAGACACTGTACTGCAGGAACATGGTTTTAGGACTTAGTAAATAAAAGAGTAAAAGTAAAAAACATGTGTATTTTAAACAAAAAACCATTTGGTTTACAGCATCTTGATAAAAAATGGTTAATTGCATCTGCAATTAAATGGGAGAATAATTCGCTCTTTGTTGCCCACCATTTGGCTTTACATAAAATCTGTTTTTAGGGAGAGCACAGTAACTTTGGGATTGCACATACAAAATGTTTCTCTATAATTTTTCTGTTTGAACAGTTCACCCTGTAGCATTCTCTTTAATGATTTTTTTTTCTAACTTTTTTAATATTTAAAATTTGTAATGACTTAAACAAACCAAGTTAATTATATATAGTCACCCAAACAACATGGGGAATTTATATTTGATGACAATTCTATGCTGTGACTTCCACCCTATGAGTTCATGTATAATACAAACTATCTTTGCTGGAGACTCATACGTTAAAACAAAAAAGCGCGGGGTGGGGCGGGGGGATACCAGAAAGATATTTTTTATTTTTTTATTAATTTATTTTTTCTTTGTATAGTGTGTAATTGAATGTACTGTCTGCTATGCAAGTTCGTGCCACCCGTGTCGTGCAACGCCGCGGAGGTCAAAGAGAAAGAGGGATTTTATTCGGATTCCCCTGGAACGGAGTTCTCCTGGAAAGGAATTGAGTTTCAGAACTGTCTCGGGCCGCCACCGTGGGGTGCTGGGGGATTCGAACCAACCCAGGTCCTCTGGCACAAGGACTCGTGTCGGCACTCAACCGCTATAGGTCATCTCTGTTCATATTCTTTAGGCAGCGGTTCATAGGATAAACCCACTATGCTTTACCATATGTTTTTCTTCCTAAATTTATTTTTAACATAACTTATACTTTTGTATGTGGGTATATATGCAGAAAGAGATATCTTCCATAATCACAATTCTCCAGTCTTGTGATGTCATTTCTATTCTATTTCCAGTGTCCTGTGACCAAGTCCATAAGCTTACCAGATTGAAATGTATTTAATCATTGTGCCATAATATGCTCCCTACGAAAATATGATTCAGCTACCAAAAACATGGTTTTTATTTTTTTTTATTTATTTTATTTTTTTTATATTTCATGTATGTGTAATGCAATGTACTGTCTGCATGGCAGGTTCTGTGCACCCATTATCATGTGCAATGCCACAGAGTCAGAAGCAGGGTTCTTCGGATTCTCCCTGGAAACTGGAGTTCTCCTGTGAATTGGAGCTTCGACGGTTTTCTCAGCCGCCATGTGGATGCTGGGGGATCGAAAACCCAGTGTACCTTCTGGTAGAGGGAGTGGGTAGTCGGTCTTTAACTGCTTAGGCCATCTCTCCCGCCCCCAAAAAATGTTTACTATAACTGAAATGAGTAATGTTTCAAAACAAAAGCACTTCAAATATATTTACAAGTAATTATTTTGCATTTCATATGTTATTTTCAGTATTTCTAATTATTCTCTAAAGATTTTTTAAATTTTTTTTTTGTCTAGCAAGTCTAGTTTGGTGAAATATCTTTAAAGTGATTTTAATTTGCATTTTTTTTTTTTTTTCTTTATTATTTATTATTTTTTTTATTTTTCTCAGCCATCTCTATTTCCTTCACTGTTGAAGTTCTCTGTTACAGTTCTTTACTCCTCCATCTTTTGAGTAGGTCATTTTTCTTACTTTATTTGTAGCTTCATATATTCTGAAAGTTAATGCTCTGTCAGATGTATCAGCAGTGAAGGTTTCCTCCCAGTCTGTGGGTTTTCTCTTCACGTCCATAATTGTTTCAACTAGTCAGTGGAATGGTACAGAGGCCCTAACATCTACCATGTGTCATCTTGTCTATTTGTAATTATTCTCTCCAGCAAATTTCTATAAAGTGCTCTGTTGTGTGATGAGTAACTCAACTGTTCATTATCTTTATAAAGTTTTCAAGCCCTTTTAGAGTAGTTATGATCCATAACTGAATGATCTCCCCTGATTCCTGAGAAGAAGAATGTATGTGGCTGTGATTGGAAACCAGAAACAACAAAAAACTGCCAAGCTTTCCTTATCAAAGACAGCTATGTATCATGTTCAACACCATGTCATGCTCTGGACTGCTTGGCCTCTTTTATTCACATGGGATGTCCTGCAGGCCTCTAAGGAGCTCTTTGCTGTAGCATTATCTCAGTCATTATAAACATTTTCCCTGTAATTCTAATGTCTTAGCCATTCTGCTCATCAACTAGCTGAAATATCTGATAGACGGTTGCAGTCTTAAATCTCAAAATACCTCTGTAGAAATGCCTTATTAGTTTTGATGGATGATTTCATTTTCCCAGCAAACCTTTATGATAGTCATTTTCAATTTTTTGTCACTATGGAGCCGTTTGGAGTAGCCCTACAGCCATGTTATAGCTGTCTCTGGCCCAGTCACTTGTAATAAAACTAAATCTATTTTGGTAATTCCAGAGATTTTAATGGAAAATAGTTTCATAAGGAATAATTTAAAGGATTTATTCAAATTATTTCTCCATTTCTATTCATAAATACAAGTTGCAAGTCTGCTATGAAGTAAAGGCTCATTTAGAAACAGTGTTTCCTTGATAAGCAGGGCAAAATGTCTTTTCATTATTCTAATAGCCTAGTAGAGGCACATATTTGACAAGGAAAGAAACTAATAACTACAAAATACAAAGTAAGTAACAAAACTCAAAGAGTTGTAGAGCTTCTAATGGAAAAGATAATAATATACTGTGTCCTCCTTCTAGCCTTGGAACCTAGCCTCTCCTGTTCTTCCTCCTCTGATGTCCAGAATAGCTGCATTTTCCAGTTTAGTTTGTTAGACCTTCTACTGGTTGTCCCCACCTGTGTTTTGCCATTGCCATCGTGGTCTGCCTGCCACAGACCTGTCCCCCACCCTGGGAAGTCAGAACCTGCCCACTGCGCCTTGATTCCCCTGCACCCTTTGCTCTTCCATTCACTCTTCCCAACTGCCCTCATTCTAACCTAAGGCCTAGGCTCGCTCCTGTTCTTCCTGCCTTCGATCTCTGGGCTATCCTCCTAACAAAGAACCCACCCACTGCCTCCCATTCTGCTCCCAGATTAGCAGCATTCTGCATCTCATTCTGGTAGACAATCCATAGGCTGTCCCTACCAAAGCCTTGTTCTTTCCTCCTCACCTCCTCATCCCCCTGTGACCAAACAGCCTGCCAACCTGGTAAGTCAGACCCTGAACACTGTGTTCTGATTCCCCTGCAACCTGGGCAGCTCCAGTCTCTCTCCACAACCTGTTCCAATTCTAGTCTTGGGCCTAGGCCTGCTTCTGCTCTTGCCACTTCAGCTCTGTGGAATACACTCCTGACCCAGACCCTGCCCACTTCAACCTGATCCCCTATACCCAGACTTCTCTAACTTCAATGTCAATACCTATTTGGCTTATTTTTCTACACACCCCCAGTTTGTCCCCATCATTCCTTTTACTTATTTTCCATCCTGATCTGCCTGCCAGAAACCTGCTTACCAGCCTGCCTTGGGCCCAGGTGGGCTCTGCTCTCCCTGCCTCAGTTCTGAATTAACCAACCTCCTAGCTTAGACACCACCCACTGCTTCCCACAAGAGCCTTAGCTCTAGAACTCCCTCCTGCCTAAAACTCCCACACTAGCCCACCAGAACCCAGCCACCAGTCCCCTATAGCCTTGAATCCTTTTGGCTCCATTGGACAGCACTTTACTCATCAGCTTGGAACCATCCTGTCCTACCAATAAAAGACAAAAAGTATTCGTAGATGAGCAGAGAGCAACTAAGCAAAATAAAAAATATAAAGAGAACCAACTCCAACTAAACAAAGTCAGAGTACAACTTCATATTAAACAAACACTCAACAAAAGACATCCATATGCCAAAATAGCAGTATAAAACATGAATATTGTGAAACACCAAGACAATACATCCTCAAAACCCACCATCCTTACAGAAGGGTACTACAATGAGAATCACCCAGTGGAGCCCCAGGACACAGACTTTTAAAAAATTATAAACATGCTCAAAATTCATTTTTTTCTGGTACTTATTATTTTTATTTTTGTGTTGCTATCTTTCATACGTAATTACACCACCAACTGAAACTTTTTTTGTTTATTTTACTTTATGGGCTTTAAAGACCATTCATTTATGCATGAGATCATACCAAGTAAACAAAGTAAGGAGACTGAGACAGAGTCTTGTAGCTTTTCATTTCCTTGGCTGGAAGAGTTGATGCCAAGTAAGATAATCAAGTCATCTTTGAGGCACTCCTCAGCAAGACTGAGGTCAGTCCTTAACGTCAGACAGGTTTCTTCCTGAGTCTAGGCCCTCTCCTCTCTTTCTATAGGCCTTCTACTTAAGAAAATAAAGTCATAACCCCTTCTCAGCCTCTCTAATGTGTATGAAAATGATTTTTAATATTTTTATTGAAGCTTTTTGCATTTCCTACATCATTTCTCTTTCTGATTTAGAATAATTTCCCTCTCCATGTCCCCCATACCACCGGAGTTCATGCATTCTGCCATCCATGTCTTGTGTCATTTCTTGAGACTTCTTAAAATTTTTCAAAGCAGAGGATTATTGTTTTGGGAGAACTTTACTGTTTCAGTCAGTTCTTTGTCCCACTTCTTTTGTTGTTGTTGTTCCCTCCAATTTGTATTGCTTCAACATATGCATATATCCATGTCACAGGTATGCTACCATTATGTTGTCTGAAAATAAAATGTATGTTATTTCCAAACCATATTCTGAGATTCACATTTTCCCTTTTAATTTTATACTATAAAATATGCATACATACTTTCCACCCATATACCAAAATTACAATCTCTGAAAATAAGTTTTAGGTTAATTCTAGAGCCCATTAAGGAATTCACATTATAAGAGCACAGTTGCTTTGAGATAAAGAGAAATATAACATTAACATTGTTCACTTTGCCTTACAATTAGGTACATGGTACTAGCGTCCACAAATGAGAGATATCATTCTTTGTTTTTCGGGGACTGTGTTACTTCACATAGCATAATATCTTCTAGTTCTATCCATTTACCTGCAAAGTTCATGATCTTTCTTTACCACTGCATAGAATTCCATTGTAATGGATTTTTTTTAATTAATGAAATTATTTATTTATTTTATGTGTATGAATGTACTGTCTGCATGTAGGTTTGTGCAGCCATGTCCTGCAACGCCACGGAGGTCAGAAGAGGGCATCAGATTCCCCTGGAACTAGAGTTCTTCTGGAATTGGAGTTACGGGTGGTTCTCAGCCGGCATGTGGGTGCTGGGGATCTGAACCCGTGTCCTCTGCAAGAGCAGTCGGCACTCTTAACAGCTAGGCCATCTCTCCAGCCCCTGTAATGGGCCTGGGCTTTTTTAAGGTGGGAGTTTTTTTTTTTTTTTTTTTTTTTTTATTTACATTTTTTTTTTTTTATTACAGACTTTATTGAGGTTTTTTTATTACAGTTTCAATTTCCCTCATATATTATGGGTCTGATTAGGCTGTCGATCTCTTCTTAGTTTAAGCTTTGGCAAAATTCCATGATTTTCAAATATGCAATCCATTTCTCTTAGGTTTTCAAATTTAATAGAAAAGCATAGGTTTTTAAAAAAATATTCTCATATTATTGTCTGAATCTTTCCACTATCTACTGGTGGATTCTTTCCCTTTTGTCTCTCATTTCTTGATTGGAGTTTTCTCTTTCTTTCTCTTGTCTTAAGATTGAGCATGTTATGTTTTTATCTCCTTTTGAAGAACCAGGCTCCTTGGGATTCATTTTTTTTTTTTTTTCTGTTTCATTGATTTCTGCTCTGATCGTTGTAATTTCTTCATGTCTTTTGGGTTTAGGATACATTTGTTTTTGTCTCTCAGATGTTTTTAGTTGCAGGGTTAGGTCATTTATTTGACAAAAAACATCAAAGAACTCAAAGAGGATCAACATAAACTCTTGGTTGAAGCTCAAGTAAATACAAAAATACACCTGAAAAAAAAAAAAAAAAATAAAAAAATAAAAAAAATAAAAAACCTCAAGACATGAAAAGAGAATTCTCAAAAGAGATAGAATTTTTCAAGAAAATCCTATATGAAATGAAGATGTAATTGAAATTTTCAGTAGACAATTTGAAATGACAGGGGAACCCTTCAAACCAGAATGAAATGGCAAACAATTATCAAGACTAGATGAAAAAGTTGAGGAACTGGACCACTCAAGCAAAGACTAAGAATTTTTATTGAACATTTGTACAACTCATACAATGGTTTCCAATCAATCCCAGCCCCCCATACCCCAACCCCTCATGAGAATTCATGAAAAACAAATCCAAGCTAAGCCCTATCCGGTATCTAGTCAAGCTCCCAAACCCAGATGTTCTTCCAAGCAAATAGATGCACTGGGGTCTAGTGAGCATATCCAGGAGTCCTAGGTAAGCCATACTCTTCCTCACCTAACAGTACTCTTATAGTTTTTATTCCAGGGTCAGTCCCTCCCCACCAGTTTCTCTTGCTCCCATTTGAGACTTTGCCCCACTTGGCATGGTTCCCATGTTCAATGCCTACATTGCCACAGGTTTACATGTGAAATCTTACAGTTGATTGTAAGTCACTGCTTCCCTATGTTCATGCACCAGCCTTGGCTCTTATTTCTTCCCCCTCTTCTGCAATTATTCCTGAGCCACAGGTAGGTGAGGTTCATTATGGGGTCCCATCCAGGGACACACACTCTTGGGGCTCCCATTCTTTGGAGCTTGACTAATTGTGGCATTCTGTTTTCATCACATTCTATTGTGCAGGGAAGCTCTGCTGGTGAGAATTTAGGGGTGCACTCATTTTACCTCTGCCCCATCATTCTGTGTGTAGAAGTTCAATTGTAGATGTGTCTCATAAGAATGAGGATTTTTTTCAGATGTGCATGTTCTGTGTCTGACCAGTTGTGTGATTCTACAGTGGCCTCCATCTGTTGCAAAGAATAGCATTTTTGATGAGCGCATATGATATGCTTGTCTGTAAATATGTTTCCATGGTTAGTGTATGATAAAAAATTCATTTTTCTAGATATATGACCCCAATAGGCTTTTATATAGGTTCTATGTCCTCTCCAACTCTAAGCATTTGGCTGAGTTTATAGTGGCTATCTTGGGTTCACTCCCATTGAGAGGGTTCCAAGTCCAATTAGATATCTGTTTACCATCCCCCAGAAAACAGTGCCTCCACTGAACTAATAGAAGTAGTTTTCTGGGCAGCTCATCATGGTTGATAGAGTGAGGTGTTGGGGTATACTATTGACTGATTTTCTCTTGTAACAGTATGTGCATTGTCTAGAATTATGAGCACTTAACTTCAGATAGAAAAGATGCAAGTCAACTCTTGTTCCAAAAATCTAACCCTATCCCTGAAGCATGTCCCACTCTGAACTGTAGGGTCTTATTTTCTACTTGTAGTAGATAATCAAGAGCTTAGGAGATACCTTGCTTTGTTTTGAGAGTCACTTGGATCGCTCTAACCAGCCAATCAAAGGGAGATATCTTCTGCTTGCACTGTGCTCCCTGCCACATAGCCACCAGTTTGTACAACCCATGCACTAATGTTCAGACAGTGTACATGAGTTTCTCATGGGGTCTCAGGAGCATCACATTACACTCTGGGTTCCCTAACTCCTCAAGTTCCAATCATCTCTATTCTTTATTCTTCCTTTACCATCCCCTCCCCAGCCTCTGCATCTCCCATCCCCACCCTCTCCCTTTCCTGACTTCCCCCACCTCCCATCATACTCCTGCTTATCTTCCCCTCCTCCCTTCCCAACCCCATACTCCTCCCCTCCTATCCCAAGACCTCTCCCCCCTAATAACATCTGTTCTTTACTGTCTCCATGTTTTAGGATTTTTCTTTTCCCTTACCTCTATGTATCTTTTCCAATTTCTTGGCTCCTGGTATTATATCAGGGTGTATACACATGTAAGGGGATAAATGCTATAATCCACAACTAAGGGAGAGTATATATTACCTGGTTTTCTGCGGTTTGTTACTTCACTCAGAATAACATTCTCTTTTTTATATATATTTTTTATTGAACCCTTGTGTATTTCATACATCATTTTCCAATTCAGTTCAGGCATATATCCCTTTCCCTTCCCCCCCCACACCACCCCTACCCATCCCAGATCATGCATTCTGCCATAACATTTCTGCATCTTTCTCTGTTTTTTTGTTTTGTTTTGTTTTCATTTTTTTAACAATAAGTGATAATTTGTGAGTACAAGCATCCTTCATGTAAAACCAAATTGCAAGCAGTTGTGCCCAAACCCACACAGCTCATGGGTGCCACCATCCAATGGGGGGGGTCTTGTATGTTCAATCAAGTTGATCAAATGAGTGTCCAGTCTATATTGTTGTAGTTTCACCGTTCACCCGAATCGCAGCCCTTACATTCTACCGCGCCCCCTCTTCTGCAGATTGTTCCTTAGGCTTAGAAAAGGGGCGCAGGTGGATGGCAGAAACAAAACATCTACTTTTCTCTGGAGCTGTGTCTTGGTCTCTTAGTCAATTCTGGCTGTTTTCTTTCATGGCTGCCAGCTTATTCAGGCATAACCTTTTGATCCTACTTAATGAAGCACATGCAATTTAGATATATAGGTATTTAAAACGTATAATATATAGCCTTTCGATCCTATTAATGAAGCACACACAATTAGTATATAGGTATTTTAAACAGTACTAATTGTTATGGTAGGTTACTTTGTGTATATACACAGATGTTTTGATGGTAGGTTAACCAGATGAAAATTACATTTTCTCTGTTAAGTATGACAGGGTCTTCGTGGTGGTTTATAACATCTCCTAACCATTAGAGGATGTAAGCTAGGCTCATGTGCATCAGCCATGGGGTTATTCCTCCAAGGAGAGAGCGCTAATAGCCAATTAGATTTGGGATATATAGACATTATGGCTGCCACTGCTGCACAAGTATCCAGGCAGGTGGAAGGGTGTAGCTGGTGATGACAGAGGAGTTCTTGCTTGACTCAAGGAAACCTATATTGCTTTATTGGTTTAGTGTTCTTTGGTAACACTCTTGGCATTCAGAGACCATCTGTATACTTGCAAGTGCGGTCTCCATACATCTCTTCCCATGTTTATATTAGGTCTTCAGCAGAGGGCCTTATCGCCTCTCTTCCTTGCAGATATCCCAGTTTGGAGGCAAGGAGCTTTACCTTTTGTGGGGGCTTGGATCCCCTGGCCAAACATCTCCTTGGTAGAATAAAATCCATTGCTGATGTACAGGCTCCTGTATTAATATATTTGCTTAAGTGCATAGCTAAGGAGACTTTAGCATTATATTTGGTTCTGAATGAGAGAATAATCCTTTTCACAGTTTTTATGTCCATTAGTCAATTAAGGAAGGCAGTTTTACCGATTTTACAAGAGAAATACCTTCTATAACAGCTGGCTCCAATCTACAGCTGAGAGAACGACCTCATCATCATCATATTTCTCCTTATTCTATGGGGGGGAGTTAAGAAAAGTCTCTGAATTAAAAACCTTTTTGCGGCACTAGAAGGTAAGCTTCATTAGGATTCATTAAAAAATTGTTGTTACAAGTAGGATCCACAGAGGGGCCTGATGTCTGCAGCAATCTGGGCATTTTCTTCCCTTCAATGCCCAGAGGAGTCAATCCTTCTGCTGCACTTTCTGGGTACATCCTACTCACTGGAAAACTGCATTTTCTTTCTCAGCCATTAATTGGTGATTACTCTGGCCTGTTAGAACATACAAATCCTTTCACGTAGTTAGTTTAAGATGATTTGGATTGCAAGGTTTTTTGGACATAAAAAGTTGTTTTATATTCTATTCTATTGTCCCCCTTTTTTTTTTATTTTAGGTTTTTATTTTTTTGACCCATGAATCTCAAAAAAGCAGTTTGTATTATACCATTAACCTATAGGGTGGAAACAAGGCACAGATTTCATCAAGTTCACCCATGCTGTTTTGGGTTACTGTATGTGATTAACTTAGGGAAACAAACTTTTTTTTAAAATTAAAATCATCCTATAGGTGAAAAAAGATTGCTACCAGGTGATACTTACATGACAGCAAAATTATAGAGAACATTTGTTTTATACCAATCCCAAAGTAATTGTTACACAGGTTTTAATTAAAGCTAATATGGACAACGGCAATTTATATCACCAAGTTCACTCGCGCATTTACCGTTTTTATCAGCCTTTTAAACCAATGCTGTTTAATATACACATATTTACTTTTACTAAGTCCTTAAAACACCATTGTAGCCTATAGACACTGGGTAGGCAAAACTGGGAATTACTTGTTGAAACTCACGTCAATTAAAATATGCACCAATCGAATACACACCCGTGTCCCTCTCCCACCCCTCCCACCCTTCCCGAGTCACCATTTCAGTCAGTTTTCTGATTGCAATCGTTCTGTTGTTTTTCTCTTAATATGCATCCCTCTCCACAAGAAAATTTATAACTTGGTTATTTGGTTATAGCCATCCACATATGAGAGAATACCATTTGTCGTTTGTTTTTCTGGGACTGTGTTACTTCACTTAACATGATTGTCCTTTCTAGCTCCATCCATTTACCTGCAAAGTTCATGACATTGTCTTTCTTTACTGCTTTGCATTAGGAAATTCCATTGTGTACATGTTACCACATTTTCTCTATCCATTTCGTTCATTGAGGGGGCATTTTGGGTTGGTTCCAGTTTTTGCTATTGTAAACAGAAGCGGCAATGAATATAGCGTGGCATGTGTATTCTTTGCAGTAAAGATGAGTCGTGTGGGTTTATTATACCCAGGAGGTACCAGGATGGATGACTGGTCAAATGACAGGCTCATTTTGAGTCTTCTTTAGGGTTCTCCACACTGTTCCATAGGTGGCTGCATAAGGGTTTACACCACCAGGCAATGGGATGAGTGTTCCCCTTTCCCCACCACCCTCTCCAGCACTTTGTATCATTTGTTTTTCTTCATTCCTAGCCCGTTCTTTATTGGAGTAAGATGGTATTCTTAAGGTGGTGGTGTTAATTGCCAATTTTCCTTTTTAATTATTCCAGATGTTGAACACTTACTAAGGTTTGTTTCTTCACAGCATCTCTAATTTCTCCTCTGTGAAGTCTCTGTTCAGATCTTTGCTCCAATCTTTCTTGAGTGCATTCATTGTTTTCTTTCTCCTTTGTTTTTTGATTAGTTGTATAACTCTGGAAATAATGCTTTTTACAATGTATCTGCACGTGAGGTTTCTTCCCTATTCTGTGGGTTTTCTCTTCACTTCCTTATTTTTCCTTTGAATGTACAGAAGCTTTTGAGTTTAATGTAGGTCCATTTGTCAATTGTCGATTTATTTCTTGTTGCAGCTGCTGTCTGATTTAAGAACGTTCTTTTCCTACACCTATGTGCTTGTAGTCTGCTTCAAGTTTCTCGTCTATCACCTCCAGAGTTTTTGGATTTCACGTTGAGGTCTTGGATCCATTTGGATTGACACAGCTCCACAATGGAGAATAGTAACATTGCTCTAGGTCTAGTCCACTTAACTTGTGAAATTTAATGATCTCATCTTTTCTTACTGCTGAGTGGGATTTCCATTTGTTGTAGCGTGTCATCACGTTCATTTACCTATCATGGTTGTGGGATATTTTACATTTTATCATTTCTTAGCTATT